>MJUT01023804.1:741254-755339 GCA_002080005.1 Gigantidas platifrons
TGTCCCAGTTTTTGGATAATTTGTTTCTTAAAAAATTTATGGTTCTTGAAAGAACAAAGGGGAAACAAGATGTTGGCATCCAACAGATGAAATAGTTTATTTAAGGATTGGAGGCATTTATCAAAAATCTGAGACACGGTTTTGTAGCTTGTGCATAGTTAATTAAAGGGCTGAAAACAAAATTTAAGTGGGTGTTGACATGAATGTGCTATTTTTATCCAAGCTGATACAGTGATTTTATGTATTTTATTAGCCATAACTTTTTTATTATTAACTGCATATTATATAAATTAATTAAGATAGATAAAGTCACATTTTAGCTACAAGATGAATCTTGAATTTTAAAAATCCATCAAGTATTTGCTAAGATATGAACCTCCAAAGACTCTTGATTGGAGTGAAAAAAATCAGACTGTTGTGCTACCTTAAGTTAAATACCAATTTATTTATAAGGACACCCATCTCTGAAACCACTGAGCCAAATGAAAATTATGTATGTTGCAATTTATTTATAATGACACCCATCTCTGAAACCATTGAGCCAAATGGAAATTATGTACGTTGCAATTTATTTATAAGGACACCCATCTCTGAAACCACTGAGCCAAATGGAAATTATTTATATTGCTGTCCATGGCATTATCAAATTGAGTGCACATGACGCGTTTCTGGAATAACCTTCATTCAGGTACGCTCAAAGCCAAAATATCTGAAGGTCAAATAATTTAAAAGTCTTTGGCAACAAGAAAACCAAAGGGCATAAACAGGATAGCTATAATCGGTAAAGGTCGCTCATGCATGATGGAGGAGAACCTTAGTTTTGATAATAATTACATGATTTTAAAGAACTAATTTTATATGAAAGATATGTAACAAGGCAAGATTCTTAAAATAATATTTTCATTTTTTGACTTAATGTTTGATTTTATTTCATCTGAGATTTGATTTTATTCATTATAGATGTCGACTCAGCGATTCAATTTACCAAGCAATTTACCGTTTCCGCATGATGATAATGAGAATCAGTCGTTTGCAAACCTCGTGTCTCACTTCCAAAATGCTAGAGAGGATCTGGAACAAATTCTTCAAAATGAAAGACCTAACTTAGAGGTCGATGAAAGTATTCAAAACGATGTCCGTTTAACTCCATCTGAAATTAATATATTAACCAATGACGTAATTAACAGCGAAGAATTTATAGATATTGCAGAAGAAATTAACATTTCCGATTTGGAAGATGTTGGAAGGGGCACAGATGAAGTTGAACAGTTTTTAGATACTCTTAATGTCACGTGTGAATCGTGTATAACATATGAAAAAGTAACAAGAATTGCACAGATTAAGCCAGGATATCATATTAGATTTCACAGGATGTGTATTGGAATTAACGTTTACAACCATCATGCCATTGCCATAGAGGTAAAGCATGACAGTGATCCGAAAAAAGGAGAAATGACCTTGGTTCATTTTCAAAAGAACACTCGAGGAGTCATGACTGTTGTCAAAGATACAAAAGAATTTAACATGGCAGATGAAAACATTGATATAGTTAAGTATAAGTCTCGTTCATATACAGCAGAAGAAATTATAAACACAGCAAACAAAATGGCTGAAAAATTTGAGAATGGTCAACAAGATGAATCTTATAATGTCCTAGGAAATAATTGCGAGGACAAATCAAATGAAATTGCAACTGGTTCCAAGTTTAGTCAACAAGCATCCAACTTTGCTAAATATGTAACGTCCACAATAACTTGGTTACTGAAGTTTTTTCTTAAAGTAGCAATCAAATTTTTAAATAAGGTGAAGACTTACATCAGAGGGTTTGCTCACATACTTGTGATATTCTCTTTACTTACCCTTATAGACCAGATTTCAAGTATAAAGAGTAAACTAAACAAAGGACTTCTGTGTTTAAAATGCTACCAGAAAGAACATGCAAAATTGATGATATCATTATTATTTTGTTTGATAAGTGTAGGAATATCAGTCGTGTTTCACGTGGGGTGGATATATTTTGCTATCAGTACAGTTATTGCCATTGCATTGCCATTTGTCTCATCTTTCCTTGGTGATGCCGTCATGCCTTTTATTGAACCAGCATATAACGTTTCAAAACATGTTGTGAGAAGGGGCGACATGCTAAGAAAGGGTGACGTCGTTACATTTCCCTACGTTGGTCTTGGTCACGAGGGTGTTATTACCGGGATCACTCCTCTTTCAGATAACCTGTCAGAAGTTGTGAAAGTAACAGTGGTACATTTTAATTACGCCGGATTATTTGGTACACGAACAGTTGTAGAAGAAGATTTTTTCTTTAATTTAGCACGGAAAAATGTTGACGTGTATGACTTTAGTGGAGAAGACGTTTACCCACCACAGGAAGTGGTAGACCGGGCTAGAGAGAAGATTGGGTCCCAAAATTTTAATACGTTCAGGAACAGATCCAGTCATCTATCTAGATATTGTAAGGTAAAACTCAATTTAATATAAGAAAAATGTATACCGAACTTTACCGGTATCTTAGTTAAAAAAGTCACTCTTAAGTGTGCATTAGCATAAATTTGTAAGTGAAACCTAATATTATTTGAGGTTTATTGCACCCCACGGTCCAGCAGATGTTGGTAAATATAATGATATGGGTAGGTTTCTTGTAGGAAAAGTAATTTCGTGGATGTCATATTGTGGTCTTGTACCATTTTGAACACCTCGATGAGGGAGCTGGATACAACGAATAGGCATACAGCACACTTCTATTGAAAGAATCTAAATGAAGCAACATGATTGCGATGTCGGCAGAAGGTGGAATCCTGAAGCACATATCTTTGACCCTTACTTCACTTGGACAGAAGGTCGAAAAATCCTGTTCGATCAATCGGCTGGTCAATGCGTATTCTCTTTAATTACTTTTTCTTAAGGAATACTTTTTCCCAATAGCCTCATGATTGGATTTTGAGGACGATTGTGACTACATTAATAGACCAATCGAATAGTTTGTATTTCGAATGATTATTTCATCGGGTAAACCCTGGTACGAAGCTTACAAATGTACATTCATACAAGAAATTCTTCCATTTGAGTATACTATTCCTGGAACTATTTACACTTTCTGATAGAGATACATTACTAGTAGTCCTGTAGTCCTATGATATTGTTGAAAGTGACTCTAAACACCATAAACCAAACGGTGAAACCAACTTATAGTCCTATGAGGCTGAGTTCATACCAAAACGTATCAAATACAAAATTATTACATACGCTAAAGCCTTTAATCTCACTTTCAGGTATATTGATGATGTTCTGTTAATTAATAATCCAAACTTTGCTGACTGGATTTCATTAATATAACACAAAGAAAGGAAACAACAGAAACAGCTCCCACTGCCGCATTTCGTGACCGTCAAGTTTGACACCAATGGGTAACTTTCTACCACACTTTATGAAAAAGATACTTGAATTTTTCCATTTTCTACATCATAATAGTCATATATACTAACCACTCCTGGGGTTGGGTATGGAATTTAGATTTTACAACTCGTACTCTATGCCGGTTATATGTGAGGTTTGATATTTGACTCGCATGTTGAAACCACTTGCATGACACGTTTCTGTAAAATCCGTATTTTGTTAAGGAATAATGCATGACAATTAACCTTTCATATGGTATAGAATATATTAAGCTACAGTTGAATCAAAGTTGAACTCTTAGTTATATAAGATAAGAAAACTTTATTTTGATTCGGCACATAATAAAACAGTACAACACAAGCTCTAAAGAGCTTTTTACCGAATATACATTAACAATTTAAACAACACAAGTCACATGCAAAGTTACAAACTAAAATAAGCTAAGACATACTGAGGCAAAAAAGAAGGACTGTATATAGATCTGAACAAGAACCCACGTGGCAAGTTCCTCTTTGGACTCTTGTTCAAGATCCACACACAGATGCTCCAACATAAAGCAGCAGTTAAAAAAGGAAGCAGCAGGTAAAAAAAATAATACTGTATAATATGTTATAATATTTAATAAAAACGTAGATATCTAATTTAGTGCCACGATGCGTTTCTAGAATAACCTTCACCATGTACGCTCAAACCGGAAAGATTGGAACGTCAAACAATTTAAAGTTTTGGGAGCTCTCTTGTAAAACGATCGAGTCAAATTGATACCATTTGTCACTCAAATGAGCAAAATTATACGATAGCTTTAGAGCCTTAAAGTTTATTCAATGTTCTTAATTGTTCTTAATTTCCTTTCTTATTATAGACCGGGCAAAGAGAGCTAAATAACCTGCCATACAAAAAGGCATCACAGATGACAGATATATCACCCGGTGACGTTATTAACTTTAGTTACTACTGGCTACCGCACGAAGCAGTAGTGATAAAGGTTCAGTATGCAGAAACAATTCAATGTGAAGTCGTCCATTACAACTATGATGGTGTGTTGGGAACTAGAACCATTGTTGAGGAGTCATTCATATTTAAATTATCTGACCAAAATGTGTTTGTACATGATTATTCTGAACATAGCGTGTACAAACAAGATGAAGTAGTTACACGTGCAAGATCAAGAATAGGAGAACAAAAGTTCAATACTTTTACAAATAGGTCCAGTCACCTAGCTAAATGGTGTAAAATCAAACAATCTGACTAAACTTAAATGAATATCACCAACGATCATGACTTAAGTTATTAAGTTCCTATGTTGTATATAAAGTTTAGGACTCTGCCTTCTTTAGTTCTTTACAACAACATTGTTCATCCAGTTTTATATGGGGTATATATTTTACTTGCAGTAGGTCGGTGGTTTTCTCCAAGTACCCGGGTTTCCTCCAACAATAGAACTGACCTCCACCATATAACTGAAATATTGTTGAAAGTGATGATAAACACTCTAACCATTGAAGCTGGTAGGATATTTGAACCAAAATGTTACAAATGATGGGAGTACGAGGCGTTATGCTTGCATTATGGGGGTCATGTCGTATGATTTTGTCTCGTAAAGATATGACTGATGATTATGTTTACATTCTAACACTTGATTAAAGATCAGTTTCATGTTGATTTATTCTATCATTTGTGATTAAAGATCAGTTTCATGTTGATTTATTCTATCATTTGTAATTAAAGATTAGTTTCATGTTAATTTTTTCTATCATTTGTGATTCAAGATCATTTTCATGCTGTTTTTTTCTCTCTATCATTTGTGTTTAAAGATCATTTTCATGTTGATTTATTCTATCATTTGTGATTAAAGATCAGTTTCATGTTGATTTATTCTATCATTGGTGATTAAAGATCATTTTCATGTTGATTTGTTTTATCATTTGTGATTAAAGATCAGTTTCATGTTAATTTTTTCTATCATTTGTAATTAAAGATCAGTTTCATGTTAATTTTTTCTATCATTTGTGATTAAAGATCAGTTTCATGTTAATTTTTTCTATCATTTGTAATTAAAGATCATTTTCATATTGATTTTTTCTATCATTTGTGATTAATGATCAGTTACATGTTGATTTTTTCTATCATTTGTAATCAAAGATCAGTTACATGTTGATTGTTTCTATCATTTGTAATTAAAGATCAATTTCATGTTAATTTTGTTTCTATCCTTTGTGATTAAAGATCATTTTCATGTTGATTTTTTTTCTATCATTTGTAATTAAAGATAAGTTTCATGTTGATTTTTTCTATCATTTGTGATTAAAGATCAGTTACATGTTGATTTTTTCTATCATTTGTGGTTAAGGATCAGCTGGACCTACTACATTTAGTTGTGTCTTTTTTTTTGTAGAAATAAGAGTTTTCCCTTCACTATGAAACACATCGTCGGTAACCCACGGTTGATTCCGATACGTTCCTCTCTCTCCATCACCCGTGGGTCAAATCGCTTGTAAACATTCGTACTCATGAATAATTCATAAGTCTTCGCATTACAAACTTCTAATGCGATTCAACCAATCAAATCGTTCCTTTCATAATGAGTTTGGTTAAAAGTTAAAAATGTCGGACCTGTTGCAAAAATTTGGAGTGAAAGAATTGAGGGACTTTCTATACTGCACTACACTTCATCCACACATTTTCATGGGCGCATCCATTACTGACAGAACGATTTTTTAACTCCGATACCCAAGAGTTTCACTTTCATAAACGTGATTTTGATTGGTTAATTCGAAACTTTGAATATTCATGAGTACGAATGTTTACAAGCGATTTGACCCACGGGTGATGGAGACAGAGGAACGTATCGGAATCAACCGTGGGTTACCGACGATGATGAAACACAGCAAAACTAATTCTTTCAATCTTTCTTTTAGTTTTGAGTGAGGAATAGTTGTGAAAACCTCGGAGAAGTCAAATGTTTTAATCCTATTATATGAGGAGATTACCTTGATAGTATATACTCTTAAACTAGATACATGTATCTATTTTAGTAAAAACGACACGTTTCTGGAATAACCTTCATCAGGTACGCTCAATACCAAAAGATTGGAAAGCTAAATCATTTTAAAGTATTTGGGAGCAAGAAACCCAAAGGGCCAAAACAAGATAGCCTAAATATTCTAAGGTTACTTATGTCTGAAGGAGGATAGCCTAAATATTCTAAGGTTATTTATGTCTGAAGGAGGACAACCTTAGTTTTAATAATAATTCAATAATTTAGCAACTTTAAATTTCAATTACAAATATATCTAATAAACCATGTCAGTGGGAAAGCACTGACTACTAGCCGGATGATGCCATCGGGGACTAATAGTCCATCAGCAGAGGTAACTTATCTTCAGAATCAATATCCGATTCAACTCACCCATTGAGTAGCTAGTGCCATAGTAACTCTAAAACCCGTTTTAAATTGCTGATAGATGTTAATAATTTGGAACAAGGTTTCGTGGAACATTAGGGACACACAGCAATATGACGCTGTTTGTAATGATACTTGTTTAATTTAGGTACCCAGTAGTGACATAAGATCCAGTTCTCCAAATCATGTTTTCACAGTGTTTGAGTATACAAAAAACGTATATTACGTCTCGCTCATGTGATATTGTGGAGTAATGGGTTGGAAACAGGAAAACCACAGCGGTCGAATCAATATGTGTATCTTTCATATTTACTGTCGCCTTCATCACGCATGTTCATCATTTCATTGAATATTAACTTATTCTCGCCATGATATAGCTGAAATATTGTTCAGTTGGCGTTAAACAACAATCACTCACTCATCACGCATAACATAGTCTTCGCATTCGACAAAAACGTGAAGACGAAGTTTATTAAACTTGGAGTGACTTCCACGATATAACTTTACAGGCTTAAAATGCAATACAAGTACAAGTTTCATTATATTATTTGCAAATATATGTTCCACCCATGGATTTTTTTTAATTTGGAAAATATGAGATTTTGCACATCTTTAATATGTGTGCAATAACTGTTCAAATATAATCTGAAATAACACACAGAGTCGGAACGGATCCAAAATCAAATCCGAAAATCACGGAATTGATTGATTGATTTTTCGTGTTTTAACGCCACTTTCAACAATATTTCAGCTATATCATGACGACCAGTTTTAGTGGTGGAGGAAGCCCGAGAACCACCGACCATGTGCAAGCATCTGGTAAACTTTATCACTTGCGGCTGCACGTCGAGTGCACCCTTTTTGTAATTTACAAAACCGGGCGCGAACCCACGCCGAAAATCGCAGAAACAGGCAAAATAGATAGCCATATACATAACTCATGGCTTGGTAGAGGTACTTCATAAAAAATCAAGAATAATGTTGAATGTATACCATTTCAGTGCTCGGATAAAGTCGAGCGGTTCCTAGACCTGCTCGTGCCAGCCAAATCACATTGTACTACATACAAAAAACAAAAAATATTTTAAATGAAATGTCAGATTTATTTCCAATAAAAAAAATAATGTGAGTAGATCCAGTTAATTAATTGGTCAAAAGGTACCACAATGTTTGCCACAATTACGAATGTATAGGATCATAAATGTGTTTACTTTCTCTAGGATATATTCCATCTCTCTGTAAGGCTTCATAATTCAATGCTGGATCTAAAAAATAACAACAATAACCAAGTGCTTTAACATATATACACACTGGTCTCTGTAAATTCAATTATAAACCGGAAAATGTCTTAGCTTGACGTATTATCAACCTCTAAGCTTGAGATAAGTACAATAGAAAATGACTACTCTTTGTGTAATAGCGAGTGATTGTTGTGTAACGCTGCATGAGCTATATCAGTTTTATCAATACGAGAACAAGTTACAATCGATGCAATGATAGTGATGTCCGCTTTGTACTAGACCAACACGCTTAATTGGATTTTTTATAGTGTTAGTTCACTGAACCAGGCATATTATCCTGTTTCCAGGCCAACCAGTGTTTGCTATTTCTCCTTAATGCTGCTGCTTGGTGCAGAAGCAACACTCACCAATATTATAGCTTTATGTTATATAGATCGTTGTTTGTCCTTTTGTCCCTTTTCATTTGATCTTTGTGTTGTCTGTTCTTCGATTTACGGCTTCTGATTACTCCTTTGGTATCTTCAAACATTTTGTTTGTGTTGTTTTGGTTTTAACCGACCAGGGCTCGAACCCACAATCTACCACACTCGAGATGAACACGCTTACCACTTACACCAACGATGCGGTTAGATTAGTGTAATAAGAACGATTCTTACTATGGTAAAAATATAACATTTGCATGTTTTGTCTCAATGATACAATAGCAAACAACACTAAATTGCACTATTATTTTGTATTCTGCTGACCATAGTCTCACCTGTTCCAAATTTTGAGTTTGCATATAGGAGTGTACCGTCATTTCTGCTTTATTTTGCCATCAGAATAATTTCCCCCATCATAATTTGTACTTGGTTGATCATAAATTAATGTGGGATTTGTTTATTTTAAAGTATTGTGTTTCAGTCTCGACATCGACAGGTTTTTGGTAGTTTAAGTCGTCTTCGCCTCGGTTTCCATGTTTGACACTTTTGTTTAAGGTTGAAATATTATAAGCAACCAACACTTTCTCCATATTTCAGTGAACAAAAAAACCCGAACACATATTATATGTATTTTTTATTGATTATTATGTTGTTTTTTTTTTAATAAAAACTCCTTTTCTTGTTGAGGGGGCCGTCGTGGTCGTGGTCGTATGGTATGGATTTACAACTGTCTGTGCAATCAGTACCTATCACCATTAAAGTAGTGAGTTCGAACCCCATTCATGGCGAGGTGTACTCGATACAATATGATGTGATAAAGTTTGTCAATGACTTGCGACAGGTCGGTGGCTTTCTCCGGGTACTATAGTATGACTTAGGCCAGGTCGGTGGCTTTCTCCGGGTACTATGGTATGACTTAGGCCAGGTCGGTGGCTTTCTTCGGGTACTATGGTATGACTTGCGACAGGTCGGTGGCTTTCTCCGGGTACTATGGTATGACTTAGGCCAGGTCGGTGGCTTTCTCCGGGTACTATGGTATGACTTGCGACAGGTCGGTGGCTTTCTCCGGGTACTATGGTATGACCTGCGACAGGTCGGTGGCTTTCTCCGGGTACTATGGTATGACCTGCGACAGGTCGGTGGCTTTCTCCGGGTACTATGGTATCCACCACCAACAATACTAATCGTCACGATATTACTGAAATATTGTTGAAAGTGGCGTAAAACACCATAAATCAAACCAACCTTTTTCTTGTATCTTAGTTATTTAAAAATTATTGCACATTCATAATATTAGAATAACTTTCATGAATAATAAATTTATTTAAATGCTATTTGTTATGTATAATTTCAAATGAGTTGGTGGCGGACACTGTGGTGTCTAGATAAAAAAATAAGTCGATGACGAATTTTATCATTACCTACCTAAGTCTACGTCTGTTGCAAACGCAGGAGATCAACTTGCTCCTCTATAGTTTATTTCACTATCTATACTTACCTGCATCAACTTTTTGCAATGTTCTCGGGTCGTCTTCAGCATTTGCCTGAATTCAAATTTAAATTTCCCGCCTCAACAACCCATCGGTTACCTCCCTTAAAATACAAGCCTCGATTTCAGTTTTTGTTCGGGCAGCCATGCTTTGTCTTCAGTATAAATGGCCCTGATTTTACACAATTTTTTGGAGTATATTAATTGCTTTTTGGTTGAGAATACGTTTTTTTTTTATAAAGCAGAAACCTTTATTTAACCTTTTTATTGTTTATTTTATTTGGATTACGTATATATTACGTGATGTCAGCGGATTTCAAACTTTGTATAAAGTGTGATAAATTGATTAATATTTTGGACGATCACGATGATTGTTATCGTCATCGAGTTTGTAACAGTGAATTTCCATGTGAGATTTGTAAATCAAGAACATTGGAAAAACGTCAGTCGGTCGAACGTATGATTGACAAAGCTCGCTTGGCGGCTACAAAAAAACAATCGAGATCGACCGATGTTGAGACTTGCCCTTCAACTTTAAGTCCTCTTACGGGGGCGCGACAAGTCGTTGCTTCAAGCCTTCTTACGAGGGCAGACAATCAAAACAATCAAAGTCTTCTTGCGGGGACAGTAAACACTCAAAGTCCTATTAGGGGGACAGTAACCACCCACAGTCCTCTTACGGGGACAGGAGTCGTACAAAGTTCTTTGGCGGCGACAGGGACCTTCCAAAGTAACTCCCCTGTAGGTAGTGGCAATGTATATGATATTCACGCATCTCATATCGATCTTAATGCTCAGGCACGAACTGAAATGTTGTCTAATCCATTTATGTGGATGTTTATTTCGCCGAATCAACAAGACTTTTGGAAAGATTTTATAGACAAGAGAGTTCAGGAGGCCCTTAATCCTACACTCTTGAGGTCTGCAGCAACGTCTGCTGCCACCTTTATCTCAAATACTTCAACCTCTCTTTCCACTAGTGTGTCATGCACTACAAACACGACTATGTCCACCTTCTCAAATGTCAGACATAGGTTTGACAAGTTCTCCAATAATGATTATGAGGATGTCTCGGAAGACGAGTCCGAGTTTTCAGTTTTGGCTCATAGCCAGTCATTAGCGTCAAAGAGTGATAATCGGGATAATGCAAATCCAGACCAGAATTCAGTGGCTGGTACTTGTTCAGACCAAGTTTTGATTGATCAGGCAGATATTAACAATAATTTTGGCTATGCGAACCTTATGTGTAAAGTTGCAACAGAACTTGGTATCACGGTGGATAGTGAAAAATCACAGGAAGTCCAGTCCCAATCTGTCTCGGATCACTTGTCAGGGGAGAAGAAGAATAACTCCTCGCCAAGATGTAGGCTTCCCTTAGATGGGGTTGTCTTGAATGCTTTACATTCAGTCGATAAGGAATTTGTGAATAAAGGTACTCTACGTACTTTCAAAGCCTCAGATGATGAGAAATTCCAGATCAGTAGTGATCATTTTAATCAATTCTGTACCCCTCCTCATTTAGATGAAAATGCAGAGGAAGGTTTGACAAGTTGCAATGTGCAACAGGGTCAGAGTAAAAATTTTGGATCTAAAAAATCACATTTTCATTTTAAGAACAGGGATTTGTTTGTACAAAACATAGAATTAAAAAAGATTGATTCTCAGTCTAGGCTTTTGTTGCGCCAAATATCACATGGTGTCTTGCTAACTTCGTATATTGCCAAGGTTAATAATGGTGATGATAGACTTGATGCATTAAAGGCATTGCTTCAAGTTTTCAAAGCAATGTCTGATGTTACTGCTCGTATTGCAGTTAATTCTGTGAAATGTAGACGAGTCTTGCATATTAAGGAGATGTCCTTTAAGAATAAGTCTACAGAAAACAAACTGAAACAATTATCTACTCTTGGTCCTAATTTATTTGCCGGGAAATTTTTTGATTTGCTTCATGACAGTGCTGAAAACATCCGTGATGCAAAGGAGACTCAGCATCTAAGAAAAATAAAAGTAGTTGATAAACAAGAGTCTAAGCACTCAAACTTGCATGTAGGGGCTAAACGCAAGGTTGTGGATGGTGATTACTCAGTTGACTCTGCAAAAAAATTCAAGTCCTCTGGTCCACATCAAAAACACAAATCAAACAACCAGGACAGAAGTGGTAAAAGTTCAGTTTCTGACTCCTTTCAAAAAAAGGGACCACGACAGCTGGGGTTTCGTCCCCAGAAGTGAAAAGATTGATAAGTTATGTACAGTTAGCCCAGGATCAGACCCAGGTAGGGTGTCATATACAGAATTTTGTGGACAAATGGAAGCAGGTAACTTCCGATCCCTGGGTGTTGAAAATAGTAGAGGAAGGGTTGCGTCTACGTCTAAAATTTATCAGCAAGCCTCCAAAGTCCGGAGTGCAGATAACAAAATTGTTAAATATTGTACATATGTCAAATATTTTAGAAGAGGTAAACAAATTATTAGGAAAAGGTGCTATAGAATTAGTACCACCAGGCCAGGAAGGCCAGGGTTTTTACAGCACCTTTTTCATTGTTCCAAAAAAAGACGGAGGTCTCCGTCCAATATTAAATTTGAAACCTCTCAATGTATACATGGAAAAATCTCATTTCAAGATGGAAACGCTAAGATCAATCATTCAAGCCCTCCATGTGGGGGAGTGGGGTCCACCATAGATCTGCGAGATGCCTACCTACAAATTCCCATGTTTCCACCTCACAGGAAGTATCTGAGGTTTTGTGTACAGGGAGTTCATTACCAATTTCGAGCCATGCCCTTCGGCATCACGGTTGCACCAAGGGTTTTTACCAAACTAATGGCTGCAGTAGGTGGTCATCTACGAAGTCAACAAATTCACATTTTTATGTATCTCGACGATTGGCTAGTCAAAAATCCGATTCGAGAATTGTTACTTCATCAATTAAATCAAACAATACAACTTCTGGTAGATCTAGGATTGATAATCAATTTAGACAAATGCCATTTAGTTCCTTCACAGATAATTACCTATCTGGGTGCAGTTTTCAACCTGAACAAAGGGTTAGTTCTCCCCTCAGAGAACAGGTTTTTGGCAATCAATCAAGCAATTGCAGATATTATCTACATCCGCCAATGCCCAGCTTCCCTTTTCTGACGACTGTTGGGACTAATGGCTTCGTGCATCGACACAGTTCCATATGGCCGTTTACATATGCGCCCTATCCAAATATACCTTCTCTATTTCTGGCGCCCACATATAGATGGACTACAGTTCAAAATTCCAGTTTTTCCCATACTAGCAACACATTTAATGTGGTGGCAACAAGAGAGGAATATTTTCAGAGGGGTACCCCTGCAGGGATATCCACACAACAAAGTTCTGTGGACAGATGCATCCAAGTGGGGTTGGGGTGCACACTTGGGCACTTGTCAGGTGGCAGGTCAGTGGCCGAAGGAATTTATCAATCATTATATCAATTGGCTAGAGATGAGAGCTGTATGGAATGCTTTGATAGAGTTTCAGGAGGAGATTCAGGGAGAGAATCTGCTTATCAGATGCGACAATGCCACAGTAGTGGCATATATAAACAAGCAAGGGGGAACCAAATCGATACCGCTTTGTCTTCTTTTATGGGACATGATGCAATGGTGTTTAAAACACAGCATTCACATCCATGCAGGTCATATTCCAGGGAAGAAGAATTGTCTGGCAGACAAGTTGTCCCGGGGTCAGAAACTTGTGCGTTTGACAGAATGGGCACTCAAACCATCAATAGTTCAACATATTTTTCAAATAATGGGAACCCCAAACATAGATCTCTTTGCAACTCGTGCCAACTCTCAGCTTCCAGTGTTTTGCAGTCCTTATCCAGATCCCCTAGCATGGACATGCGATGCACTGTCTGTGAGTTGGGAGGGGATATTCGCATATGCATTTCCTCCCCCCATACTCATTCCCAAAGTATTAATGAAAGTCAGACAAGATAATTGCTTAATTCTTCTAGTAGCACCTTTAGCTCCACATCAGTCTTGGTTTCCTCCGCTTCTAGAGTTAATAGTGGATGTTCCTCTAAAACTACCAGAATTACACGACCTGTTGTCTCAGAACAGAGGTCTGTCATTACATCCAAATCCCAG
>MJUT01023804.1:804809-844176 GCA_002080005.1 Gigantidas platifrons
TGAAATGATATGGAAAAAAGGCTAGTCAAATAGTGAAAAGATTTGGAAAATACAGAAGAAAATTGTGAAATGATATGGAAAATATGGAAGAAAAGTAAGTTGAATAGTGAAAAGATATGGAAAATACAAAAGACCATTCGGAACTATTCGACACAGAGTAGGTGTATTGTGAATGATAAAAAAAAGTAGGTGAAAAAAAGTATGGGAAAAAAAAAGTACGGAGAAAAATGTACGGAGAAAAAAGTATGGGAAAAAAAAGTACGGGGGAAAAAATGTATGCGAAAAAAAAAAGTATGGGAAATAAAAGTACGCGAAAAAAAAAGTACAAAAAAAAAATAATTAAAAAATGAAAAAAAAAAAGAAAAAAAAAGTTTTGAAAAAAGTACGGGAAAAAAGTCCGGGAAACCCGGTTGCCCATGCACGCACCCCTTCGGGATGACATCTGGTAGCCCATGTGCAATGGTACTTGTACTATAGTACTACTGTAGTACAAATGTGGGGAAAATGATGTCACAAAGATAAAATGCGGGGGAAAATGACGTCACAGAAGAAAAAACGCGGGGGTGGGGGGAAATGACGTCACTTCCTGTCACTTCCGATCAGGGCCGCTTCCGGTAGCACCACCTCCTCAAATAATAATTTGTCCGTGCCCATATACTACTTACTACAGACTAACTAGAACTTTAACGTCCTTGGCTACCCAGACAGATCTCTCGCGGACGGACGAATGGCCATGTTACTTGATACCCTTCGAAACTTTAATGCCGAAAGGGATAACAAAATACATGTATGGCTGAGGTTACTTTCTGGACTTTTATTCATCATGAATCATTCATTGTATTTCAAATCCAAGTCGACTTGCACATAATATATCTGTGTATAAGTTGGGCAGTCGTTTATCGTCCATATGCGACCTTAAGAAGGATTTCACGAATTTCCTTCCACTTAAAGATATCTCGCTTGTAGCTGATGACACCGATAGTATTTGTAAGATACTGATGATGCTGTATATAGCCGGGTATAAGTCACGGTTTGTTGCATGTAGAGTGTCGAGTAGTATCTCTGGCTTATCATCTACAACAGCCCACCTAATAACATCATCCACAGAATGATGGAAGATATCTACATGTCTATTCCAATAGGAAAATGGAGGGAAAAATTGGCACGTGCCTACTTGACACTAAAGTAGCTACGCCCCTGCAGATGGATAAACTTATGTGCTAAATTGATGCCGACGATTTTTTGTGGGCGGGTATCTTTTACGTGGTCACTAGAAAATACACTAATGGAAATCATGCTATGGTTCGAATAGCACAAAACCTGCAAGGAAAAGTTCCATTCAATAAACAATTACATGCATCGTAGATGAACTGTCATTTGAACTCAAAGGAATGAAACACATTCTGAAGTGGCTAATAAACCACAATATCCAATGATAACCGAATCTACTCAAAATTAATGTATCAATATGAAGATCACGAAAACGAAAAAGGACTATATAGATAATTGAGTGTTCTCGGTATCTTAAAAGAACATTTCTCTCACTCGCCATTAGAAATCTTATTTAATCAAAAAAGTTTTGCATCTACGATCTATACAGATATAGTCCGTTTGATTTCAATAAATTTCCAGAAAACAAAATCTTAAAAGTTTTAAGCATAAGTAATTTGTAAGTATTTTTACTAATATTCCGTCGTCTCCGGGAACCGAATATTTCTTTTTCTTTTGATCTAATAAATCCAGATTTTTGTATTTATGTTTATGAACTGGAACACAAGAAGGTTTGTTTGTGGTTGAACAGTTCTAGTTTCTAGTTGATTGATTTAGAAAAAAAAATGATTAACATATTTTCCCGTGAAAAAAAAATCGGTTTCGGTTTATTTCACATCGTTCCTTCTATTAGCGGGATGATAAACTAACGCCATGTCTAAATTAAATAAAATTATTGGATTATTATTTAAGGATATATTGGATTGTGCCCAAATATATATCTACAACTCCTTTAGGATCAACTTTTTTTTACTTCATTTTAGAAGTAGCAGCGATAGGTATTATTTAATACGATCTCAGTATCCCGGTAGTAATAATTATTTCAATATCCCGGAATGAAATATCTAATCAATAATTGGGGGCATATGAAAAAAATATTCAGGATTAAGTTGTGTTTATTGCATATTTATTTTATGTTACATATAATTGGTTACATGCCAACATACCATTTTTTTACGGTAAAGATAGGAAATAGCGTGCTTCTCAAACCTCGAAACGTCATAGTTCTAAAGCGCTTGTAATATTTGAACATTTTTCCGTCGTTTTTTATGAAATTTAACACCTGCGCAGTCGTGCACCAAAAAAAATACTTTAACAGTATTTGTGTTTTATTACTTTTAATAATCTGTTGAAATATTTTTTGGTGCACGACTGCGCAGGTGTTTAATTTCTTCAAAAACCGTCGAAATATCGGCAAAATTCAACGAAATACAGTAAATAAATGACATTCATGACGTCACAATGACGTCAAAAACGTACCGATTTTGTTGGAAATAAGTGATTAACGATGTTTTATAAAACGAGAGGACTTTTCTCAGTCATCTCTCATCGAAGGGCTAAGCCCTGAGATGAGAGATGACAACGTCCTCGAGTTTAAAAAAAACATTTTTAATTATTTTATCGCTATTTTGTATTCATAATTAAATAATTTTTGTTGAGATACTGACATTTTTTTTAAACACAATTAATATTTTATATCGTTAATCACTTAATTATGAAGAATTTGGTAATGTGACGTCATTATAACGTCATATTAGAAAACAAGATACTACTACGTGCGTCCTTGACTACGCTTAGCGATAATTGGAATCATCTCATGCGCTTACGTGATATGAAATATATCGGTTTTAAACATCAAATGGAAAATAAACAAAATAGCGATAATAAGTGATTAACGATGTTTTTTTAAAACGAGAGGACTTTTCTCAGTCACCTCTCATCGAAGGGCTACGCCCTGAGATGAGAGATGACCTGAGAAACGTCCTCGAGTTTTAAAAAGCACCTTTAATTATTTTATCGCTATTTTGTATTCATAATTAAATAATTTTTGTTGAGATACTGACAATTTTTTTAAACACAATTAATATTTTATATCGTTAATCACTTAATTATCAAGAATTTGGTAATGGGACGTCATTATAACGTCATATTAGAAAACAAGATACTACTACGTGCGTCCTTGACTACGCTTAGCGATTAGCGATAATTGGAATCATCTCATGCGCTTACGTGATATGAAATATATCGGTTTTAAACATCAAAGGGAAAATAAACAAAAAAGCGATAACAAGTTTTAACATCAAAAGTATGATGTCGTCTATAAAATATAACACACCTACTTTTGATCAAATATTTGTTTAAATTCATTAAATATGGGGCCATATAAGGCCCTTATAGCCCCCAGTCCTTTGCTTTAATCCGGCCCTAGGACACACAAACACTGTGCCTTGTTGACTATCCACGTATGCTACTATCCTTGGCATGGTATAGCAACGTTAGGCTCAAGTAGGCACGTGCCTTAACATAAATTTAATACTTTCCTACTGGAATATGCATGTAGATATGTTCCATGATTAAATATATAATGTAAATGTAAATTATCTTGTAGACAACCCATCTGACTACTGGAAAATGTCCATATATATATTGTCTTCTTGAAACATTTAATGGAAGAGATATCAAAGCGAGTAGTAAGCAACAAGGGGCGTTTTTTGGCATCTTATCTAAGCTCTGCAAGTCTTCTAAACCTAACAACTGAAATAATTGATAGATTGTTCAATGCAGATTAGACAGATTTACCAAAGAAAGTAGATTTTGTGGATGAGGTTGGGCGTTGGAAAATCAGGTTAACTCTTGTAGATGATAAGCCAGAGACTAATTGACACTCTGCATGTAACAAACGTGACTTATATCCGGCTATATACAGCGTCATCAGTATCTTACTGACAATGCCGGTGTCATCGGCAACAAGCGAAGAATCTTAGACGCGTGAAATTCTACTTAAGATCGACTATTGGCGACGAATGACTGTCCAACTTATCACTTATGCATATACACACTGCACAGGGGGCTGTCGTGGCCGTGATCGTATGGTAGTTGGATTTACAATTACCTATGCAATCAGTGCCTATCACCACTGATGTTATGAGTTCGAAACTCGATCAGGGAGAGGTGTACACCATTATGTGATACAGTTTGTTTGTGTCAGTGACTTGCGACAGGTCGGTGGTTTTCTCCGGATCCTCCGGTTTCCTCCACCAATGAAACTGACCGCCACGATATAACTAAAATATTGTTGAAAGTGGCGTTAAACACCATCAAGCCACTACACAGATATGTGCAAGTCGACTTGGATATGATAATTTATGACTTTTCATAAACTTATACAAGTGAAAAACAATGAACAATTCATGATAAATGAAAGTTCAGAAAGTAACCTCTATTATACATGTACAATGTATTTTGTTGTCCCTTTCGTCATTAAAGTTTCGAAGAGTATTAAGTAACGTGACCATCCGTCCGTCCACGAGAGGTCTGTCTGGGTAGTCAAAGACGTTAGTTCTAGTAAGTCCGTAGTGGTATTGTCAAAAATGGACAAAATAATCTGAATTTCATGTTGTTAAAAGCACTTCCAAAATGATCAAAAACGTCACCCTTTCTGTTGTATAACCCGTAAGCTTCCGGGAGGCTTCGCCCCATGCACCCTCTTGAGCGGCCCCAAACCCCTCTCCGAAACAGCTTGTGTCTATATATACGTCTCCATTATTCTGGCTACGTCCCTGCTTATACTTGACCAGGTTCAAGTATAAGATACCGTACTATTGAAATAAGATACAGTACTATTGAAACAAAAGAAGCGGCACGTATTGGATATAACGTGTTTCTTTTTTCCGCACGAGTACTCGGGTGAAGGCCGAGGTAGTCTTCCACAAACGGCGTTTACGACTGTTCCGTTACATTCGAAACACCCCCTTGAAAAAGCACGTGTGGTTGCGTCATACTCTGTTCCGTTTACATTCTTTATTTTATATTTTTTGTACAAGACCGTGGTGCACACAAACATAATAATTCTTGAATACTGTATTTTCGAGTTTATTCGATTTTCAATTTGAATACGTGATTAGCGTATTGTAAATAATTTAACTGTGATGCACGTAATTTACAACTCGCATTTGTATAATAATAATCTTAGAAAGATTGTTTGTTTACCTAATAAAATCCACTTGCAATAAAGCTAAATTACTGCTGTTATCCAAGACCATTCGGGGCAGTATAAAAATAGACAAATAATAAACAATAAGTTTTATCGGTTGTTTTGTTTGGCAAATTGTACAAATTGTACGGCCACGGCTTGGAGATAATGGGCCGCCGGCAAACGTCAATGGCAGGCCCGAAATATATACACATAACCATTATAATATTCCAACAAATCACAATGTTCATATAAATCATATCCACATTATCCATGAAAATACCAAAATGCTGGCCATGGGAACAGAAGCTCAGCCTATAAACAAATCCATTAAAATAACACAACATAATATGAATATTTTGTGTCGCTATTTTCGCTTTCCTCCAGCCGTGACGATAGGTTTCACTTAGGGGAAGGACTCTATCTGAAAAATAAAATAACAACAGCAGAAAAAGAACAAAACTTCTTATTATTGACAGATAATTGGTGAGGATTGGTGGGGAATTTTAAAAAACACTTTTCCCCATGACCGAATTTTTCTGTGACCTTGCTCTCCGACCGCAGACTCAGAAATGAAGTACAGTGTCACGGCAAATTGTCACGTAAAATCTGTCAAATTAAAGCGGGATAACTCTTGCTCAAATCTGTGAACAATCAAATTCGATTCGCTGTGGATAACTGGATTTATTCTTCATATGAATAAATCTCATTATCCAAGACTATTCGGGGCAGAATAAAAATAGACAAATAATGAACAATAAGCTTTTATTGGTTGTTTCTTTGGCAAATTGTATAAATTGTACGGCCACGGCTTGGAGATAATGGGCCGCTGGCAAACGTCAATGGCAGGACTGAAATACAGTCGAACCTCGATGTGTCGAAGTTGAAGGGACTGCCAGAAATTGTTCGAGTTATCCGAGGTTCGAGTCATCCGAGGTCGAGTATGACGTCATGACATTAATTTTTTTAACACATTGTTTGACAGGACGGTTGCTTGTTTTGTGTATGTATGTGATTTGCGTTATTTCCTTGACAAAGACGTTACTGTTGATAGTTGATGAACTAAATAAAATTATAAAATCAGACAATTTATATTTTATTATTACAATATACATACATTGTACATGAATAATCCACATCAGAAACGAAGAAATATTTGATAAAAACGAACTCAGCACTAGATCTATTAAAGCATTACACAACAAATAAAAAATCAATACACAAATATTTACAATGTGTCAATATAAATTATAGAATGTAACTAACGAAACGACACAAAACTGGTAATGTCACTGGTGAGAGTGGCCTGTCTTGCCTGTAGTTTCTTCTTCATTTGTTTTTTGGTGAGGTAGTAGTTGAACTTGGCTAGAAGTTGTAGTAACTCGGCTGCATCATCTTGAGCTTCAAAGTACGACTGGTATGAGTCTGTCATATCGATCATGGCGGATAAAGACGGAATCGGTGTCACTTCTTGTTCTGGCTCATCGTCGTCACTTTCTGGTGCGGCATCACAATCTTTTGGGGTGGATATTTCCTCAATGATGTCATCTTCTGTGATTGGCTCTGTGGTCGGAATCTCGTTGTCGGCAGAAACGAAGCCGGCGAAATTGAGTCCAGCAAGACGGGCTAATGGTATGTCGTCGTCATCATCATCTTCATTTTGTACATCTGTAGTTGTGTTATCTGTGATGAAACCGGCGTGTTTGAAACAGTTACTGATGGTTGTTGTAGTTACAGAGTACCAGGCTTGTTGTAGAAATCGGAGTGCATCTAAGATGGCCATCGTGAAATATGTCTTCTTCTCAACGCATGAAATCTGCCTCATTAAAACACGTTTACGGTACTGCACTTTTAAATTCTGAATGATGCCTTGGTCACATGGCTGTGTCTTACTGGTTGTGTTTGGTGGAAGGAATATCAACGTGACATTATTCAAACCTCTGACGTGTGGGTGTGCAGGACAGTTGTCTATCACCATGGCGACTTTACGGCGTTGATGTTGGAATTTCTTGTCGAGTTTTGTGATCCAGTTGATAAAAATCTCTGATGTCATCCAGGCTTTCTTGTTTGAAGTGTAGCCAGTTGGTAGTGTATATACACATAACCATTACAATATTCCAACAACTCATAATGTTCATATACACCATATCCACATTATCCATGAAAATATCAAATGCTGACCCTAGGAACAGAAGCTCAGCCTATAAACAAATCCATTAAAATAACACAACATAATTTATACGAACTTGACCTCAAATGCGATCTTTTCATTGGCTATAGTCGACATTCCAACTGCCGATGTGTATACAGAAAATCTTTTGTAGGACCATAATTATGAATGAAGTTTATTGAAAGCTACACTGACCTCAAATGATATCTTTTTATTGGCTATAGTCATAAGAAAATCTGTTGGAAGTCGTCTGTAGTAATTAGCCACAACATTATGAATGAAATTTATAGTAATTAGCCACGCCTTCAAACAGTTAAACAAAATTCGTTTATTTATAGCATTGGCTATGTCTGGAGACGATTCTAAAAATATAGCACAATTATAACATTTTGACTGACAATACACTCATTTGTAGAACGTTTTCTTTCATTGTAATGCATGATTTCTTGAAGTTAATACAATACAATACAATCATTTCTTACAATTATTACGTTTTCTTTTATTTATAGCTCCACAAAAAATCAATAAACACACAGATCAACTTATATCGGTTAACGCATTGTCTTTGATCAAATCTTGTCAATGGCTATGTTTGGACAGGATTCTAAAAATATATCACAATTATAACGGTCAGTGACCTTGTGACCGACAGTACAGTATGATCAAGTTATATCGGTCATCGCATTGGGTGTAGCACACAAAACAATACAATTTAAGCTATCAAGTTCGTACAAAAATATTATCAGCCTTAAAATGGGAACCATTGACATTTAAAAGGTAGTGAATCAATTGTACGGTTCCAGCTTCGCTGTCACCGTACAATACCACAGTTCGGAGTTAGTGGAAGAGTTATGTCCCGTGTCTAGCTCTTTCCCGTTAAGAATACATAAGGTGTACATCCGGGTCTCATTTCTGGACACTCTTTTTAAATGGCTACCGCCCTTTGCTATTATCAGCAGAGAGGATTATTCACCAGAAGCTGAAACTGCAGATAAAGAAACTTTGCTATATTGTGCAGTATCGCCGCATCGGATGTAATGACAAGTCAATGTTCAAATTTAATTACCGTAGATGACACTGAACATTTCAGGTGTAAAATTACCTGTTTTATGAAACAAAAAATTTAAGCAGACTATATTTAATGAAAATGATTGACATTTTATTATTTTAGTTGTCGCATTAAAAGAAACACATCTTTTTTAACGGAGGTATTTTCCCTGTATCAATGTTAGATTTACAGTAACATAATATACAGACAAACCAATTATTATTTGTCATATTAGAAAAAATACATAAATAGCTGTAGGTATTATTTTTTTTTAAATATTTTCCTGCATCAATGCATCGATTGACAGTTGAAATACTCAAATGCTGCGTCGTTGGCAACGCCCACGGCAGCCATATAAAAAAACGTCCAACGGCGGGAAATAAAATAGCCCTTTTTTACCTCCTTTACAAAATAATTTTTAACTCCGAAGTCCCGTATTGATTCACTACCTTTTAAATGTCAATGGTTTCCATTTTAAGGCTGATAATATATAATGAATACTTTGTGTCGCTATTTTCGCCACATGGTCGAACACACGTTCCCAGTTGCTGCATGATGGGAACTGAGTTCGACCACCGCCACAAATGGTGGTAGCGACACAATTTTCCCAAGCCGTAGTAGCCGTACCTTCCCGGAATTATTAAGCCCATAACAATACGAACAAAATATAAGAATGTATATTACGAAGTATTTTTAAAATTGCAAGGTGCTGTTAATTTGTGAAGTGTGGACTGAATGTTAAACAGAAAATGGAATTGCCTAAGCGGGAGAGGGATTCCAAGCCAAATTGGCTATAAATGTGTAATTCATACAACTCCACTTATATTAATTTCCAAACTAAACTCATCAGCCAAATTGGCTCAATTCAAATAACTTGTGCTATATAACTCTGTCTTCAATGACAAATAGATTCCAAGCCAAATGGGCTATAAATGTGTAACACTAAAATAAACTAATCAGCCAAATTGGCTCAATTCAAATAACTTGTGCTATATAACTCTGTCTTCGATAACAAATAGATTCCAAGCCAAATGGGCTATACATGTTTAATTCTAAACTAAACTAATCAGCCAAGTTGGCTAAATTCAAATAGCTTGTGCTATACATGTGTAATACTTTCACAATACTGGGTCCAACTATCCATACTTTAATTGTTCTGCCTATAATTCTTAAATAGCATTTAAATTCCAATTCCCAATTACACAAAGCTATCGAAGAGAAAATTAAAAATTAACTATGAACAATACTTACTTTCAAGTTAGAACTGACAAAATTACTTATAACCTGATATATTTCTTGTAGACCTTTGATTTCCACCTGCCAGAGCATTTTATTTGGTTTTCCGGCATGCCATCGATGGCGCAACAACCATCTGATAATAACATAAGTTCATATCAGCTAAACATCTAATAATAATAATATAAGTACATATCTGCTAAACATCTGAAATTAATATAAGTACGTATCAGCTAAACATCTGACAATAATATAATTATGTATCAACTAAACATCTGACAATAATATAAGTATGTATCGACTAAACATCTGAAAATATTATAAGTACGGTCAGCTAAACATCTGAAAATAATAAGTACGTATCGGCTCAATATCTGAAAATATTATAAGTATGTATCAACTAAACATATGCTAACAAGGTAAGTACATATCAGCTAAGCACCTGTAGATAAGATAAGTAAGTATTAGCTAAGCATCTGATAATAAGCTTNGGGGGGGGGTCACTTCCTATATACCTGTAGATACAGACGTACCGCTGGACTGGGTCGGTTTTTTGAGCTCTCAAATATATGACTGGGGTATAAAATTTGCATTAGGATATGCCAATGGGTGGTATTGGTAAGCAAATAACAGGGGCGGATTCAAGGGGGGGGGGGGGCGCACCCGGCGCGCGCCCCCCTAAAATTGGAAAAAATATGATTTTTTTTGCTTAAAATCGTGATTTGTCACACGAAATACCCCAAAAATTTTCGCAACTGGCTCCGGTCGGCGCCATTAATTTTAGTGCGCCCCCCTAACTGGAAATCCTGGATCCACCCCTGAATAATATATGAATGGGTCTTATCACTACGATCTGCAGTCGATGCCCTGCAGGGAAGCATACATTTAATCCTCCGATAGTTGAATAATCAAGAGTCAAATTAATATATTACAAAATGTCTCTTAACTGGACCATGTCTGTACAAACAATAATTAGCTGCCGAAACAATATATTGATTTATTACCCTTTTAACTGTTTTTAAGTTTATACAACGTAATTGACAGGAAAGTAACCAATTTTTAAACTTTTATAACTTTTTTGTTTCCAAACCAATTGTGGTTCTGTTAATTGTTTTAGAGACTTAAGAAAATTAATTTTTGTTCTGTCATATTTTGATATGATAAATTTATAATTCTAATATGAAATAATGCATTTTTACGCTTCAAAACTAAATGAAACAAGATTGAATTTCCAATCTTTTTATTCTGAATATTTTTATCAAACCTTCGATGTGAATTAATTATTGCTATATAATTTTCATTTCTGAAAGAATTATTAAATTATCGTAAATAACAAAATAATAATGACAATTTAAAGTTGAGCCTTCATTGAAAGACAAGCGAAATTTTTGATTTCCTGCCAACCACACAGGTAAATTCTCAAGCCTTGCAACACTGTGTATGTTTTCATATGATATGGCCATTCCCCAGGAAATATTAATGCGTGTTTGTTTATATCAGGTACATGTTTCTTTTAAGAAATAAATCATGCGATAGCAGCTAGAATGTCCGGGAGCGACTTACTTTAATGGTCGAGGACGCCTTTATGCGAAATATAGTCACAGACAGTGAATTGCTTAATTTAATAAAACACATAAAACCTTTGGCTTACAGTCTTATTGTTACATATTTCAATGAAAATAACATACATTTTTGATAACTATAAATCGAGCGCACCTTTTTTAAATACCCCCATAACTTGAAAAACCGGTTGAACTATATTAAGTATCAAGTTATAAGTACATCAAAAATTCCTACGCGTACTACACATAAATATATATATTTCAATGAAAATAACATACATTTTTTGTTAAATTTGGTTGCTAGTCAGGTCAGTCTGTTTGCTAGTAGATTTTTATTTAACTAGCAAAGTTTTGCTTGTGGTGAAAAAAGTTAATTTCTAGCACTGGTACCTTATAACAAATTCCTTATATCCTTATAAACAAAATTCCTTATATACTTTATAAGTCCTTATATCCTTATATACCTTTGTGTTAAAACGTCTGATAATAAGGTAGGTTCGTATCAGCTAAACATCTGATAATAAGGTTAGTACATATCAGTTAAACATCTGAAAATAAGGTAAGTACACATCAATGAAACATCTGATAATAAGACAAGTACCTATCAGCTAAACTTCTGATAATAAGGTTAGTACATATCAATTAAACGTCTGATAATCATGTTCTATGCACCATCTGTATAACACGTTATATACTGAAATGTATCTGATAATCATGTTTTCGCAACCAAAATGTATCTGATAATTGTGTTTTCGCAACCATCGATATACCAATGTTATATACTGAAATTATCGGATGATCGTGGTACATGCAACATCGGTACACTACGTTATATGCTTGAATTTATATGATAATTATATGCGACATAGATGCATACCATGTTATATACTGAAATTTATCTGATAATCGTGTTATATGCCACATTGGTATACCATATTATATACTAAAAAATTGTCCGATTATCACGTTTCTCCAACATCGGTATATACCCATTTATATACTGAAATTTATCTGATAATCATGTTATATGCAACATCAGTATACCACGTTATATACTAAACCATATCTAATAATTAAATTTATATGGACATTGTAACATTAGTAAAACATATACTGAGTGAAACACCAACAGTTGTTTTGCCAATACCAATACGACCTACCGCAATTGCACCATGTATTTTATTTTTATTTTTTATATTATTATAGTATTTTTTTGGAATGACTGAAAATTGATTACATGTAAGTGGTGAACCATCAAATTGACGAATAACACAAGCAATTAGATACAAAAATGTATATACTTCTGCTTGTCTTGAGGCATTAAAATATTGTCAGATTTCCTGCATTTTTTATGAGGACCATGGGGGGAATCTATGTGTGTATCTGTTAATTAAAGACAATCGTCGTCTTTGGCAGTAAATGTATACATCTACATGTACCCCTATGGCTTGTGTCACAAACTGATAAAGCACATGTCCCGTAAAGTTGTTTCTTTATATATATACTGTGGCCGGACTTTGCAGGTCTGTGATGTTTTAACATTGGCTTAGATAATTAAGTGCATCATTTAACTTTTAATATTATTATTTTGTGTATGTGTGCGTGTATCACGCCACGAGGCGACATTTTTGCAATCTGAGCACGTGTTGAACACGCCGCACGCTACCAGTCAGAAAATACGTGTGTAGCCAGGCATTCATAATACATGTAACATGCCAACAGTTTCTCGATCAATATACCGACTTAATATTATAATTAGAATACTCCCTGATTTCTTAGAGAATTTTAAAAACATTTTTCCCCATGATTGAATTTTTCTGAGACCTTGCTCTCCGACCGCAGACTCAGAAAGAAAGTACGGTGTCACGGCAGATTGTCACGTAACACCTGTCAAATTACAGCGGGATAACTCTTGCTCAAATCTGTGAACAATCAAATCCGATTCGCTGTGGATAACTGGATTTATTCTTCATATGAATAAATCTCATTACTGCTGTTATTGTATCGAGTTTTAAGTTCATGTACATGCAGTAACTTCTTCATTTTCAATTTTTGACTTAACGTTTGATTTGTAGTTAACTATTTCGTCTGATATTTGATTTTATTCATTATAGATGTCGACTCAGAGATTCATTTTACCGAACAATGTACCGTACCCGCAAGATGATGATGATGAAAACCAGTCGTTTGCAAACCTCGTGTCCTACTTCCAAAATGGCGGAGATGACCTGGAACAAATTCTTCAAAATGAAAGACGTAACTTAAGGGTCGATGATAGTATTAAAAATGATGTCCGTTTAACTCCATCTAAAATTAACATATTAACCAATGAAGTCGCTAACAGCGACGAATTTCTAGACATTGCAAAAGGAATTAACATTTCCGATTTGGAAGATGTTGGAAGGGGCACAGATGAAGTTGAACAGTTTGTAGATACGCTTAATGCCACGTGTGAATCGTGTATAACATATGAAAAAGTAACAAGAATTTCACAGATTAAGCCAGGAGATCATATTATATTTCACAGGAAGTATATTGGAATTAACTTTTACAACCATCATGCCATCGTTACACAGGTGAAGCACGACATTAGTGATCCGAAAAAAGGAGAAATGACGTTGGTTCATTTTCATAAGAACATTCGAAGAGTCTTGAGTGTTGTCAAAGGTACAGAAGAATTTAACATGGCAGCTGAAAACATTGATATAGTTAAGTATAAGTCTCGTTCATATACAGCAGAAGAAATTATAAAAAAAGCAAACAAAATGGCTGACAAATTTAAGAATGGTCAACAAGACGAATCGTATAATGTCCTAGGAAATAATTGCGAGGACAAATCAAATGAAATTGCAACCGGTTCCAAGTTTAGTCAACAAGTATCCAACATTGCTAGATATGTAAAATCCATAATAACTTGGTTACTGAAGGTTTTGCTTAAAGTAGCAATCAAATTTTGTAAAAAGATAAAGACTTTCATTAGAGGGTTTGCACACATATCTGTGATATGTTCTTTACTTACCCTTATAGACCAGATTGGAAGTTTAAAGAGTAAGCTAAACAAAGGATTTCTGTGTTTAAAATGCTACCAGAAAGAACGTGCAAAATTGATGACATCACTATTATTTTGTTTGATAAGTGTAGGAGTATCAGTCGTGTTCCACATGGGTGGGATATATTTTGCTGTATGTACAATTATTGCCATTGCGTTGCCATTTGCTACATCTTTCCTTGTTGATACTGTCGGGACTTTTATTCAACCAGCTTATAATGTTTCAAAGCAGGTTGTGAGACGAGGCGACATGCTAAGAAAGGGTGACGTCATTACATTTCCCTACGTTGGTATTGGTCACGAGGGTGTTATTACCGGGACCACTCGTTTTTCTGATAACCAGTCAGACGTTGTGAAAGTAACAGTGGTACATTTTAATTACGCCGGATTATTTGGTACACGAACAGTTGTAGAAGAAGATTTTTTCTTTAATTTAGCACGGAAAAATGTTGATGTGTATGACTTTTGTGGAGAAGACGTTTACCCACCACAGGAAGTGGTAGACCGGGCCCTAGAGAAGAAAGGGTCTCAAAATTTTAATGCGTTCAACAACAGTTCTAGTCATCTATCCAGATATTGTAAGGTAAAACTCAATTAAATATAAAACAAAATGGTTTATCATAGTCAAATAACTGACTCATAAGCATTTTAAAGTGAAATTTAAATTTAATTGAGGTTTAATGCAGCCCACGGTTAAGCAGATGTTGGTAAATATAATGATATGGGTAGGTTTCTTGTAGGAAAAGTAATTTCGTGGATGTCATATTGTGGTCTTGTACCATTTTGAACACCTCCATGAGGGAGCCGGATACAACGAATAGACATACATCACACTTCTATTGAAAGTATAGTCGACACGAAGCAACTTTGGCCCTTACTTCACTTGGACAGAAGGTCGAATGAACCAGGCTCGAATAATCGGCTGGTCAATAATACGTATTTTCTTTAATTACTTTTTCTTAACAAATACTTTTTCCCAATAGTCTCATGATATGATTTTGAAGAAGATTGTGACTACATTAATAGATCAATCGAATAGTTTGTAATTCGAATTCTGATTATTTCACCGGGTAAACCCTGGTACGAAGCTTACATCCCTACAAGAAATTCTTCTATTTGAGTATACCATTCTTGGAATTAGTGACACTTTCTGATAGAGATACATTACACAGAATTATTGTGTCATCCAAATTGCACTTATCCTTGCCGATCTTTACCACACTTTTTTATGAAAAAGAAACGGCTTAATTTTTTTCATTTTCCACTTCTTGATAATAATATACTAACCGCTCCTGGGTATGGAGTTTATATTTTACAACTCATACGCTACGCTCGAGCTTACAGTTTGTATTCAGATATTTTAAAATGTCATATTCTGAGCACTAAATATTAAAAAAAGGATTTTGAAACGATCGTCTTCAAAACGTTTTTCGAAAGATATCAACACCTTGTTGAACAGTATTCTTTGCCACAAAAGAGATGATATCAATTTCCCATTTTGAGATTTTCATCTACATGTAGCAATACTCTACCAGCTCCTGTATATGGAGTATATATCTCTCAGATGATCCAATGTTCCAGAGCTTGTGGTTCCCATTAGGATTTCCTTAATAAAGGGTTGCTGCTAACAAGGAATTTTCTGAACTATGGGTTCCTATTAGTTAAGTTAAAGACATCACTTCGAAAGTTTTACATTCGCAACCATGACTTGGTTAACCGTATTTGTAACTGGAGCAATACGGCGGGTGCCGCTAGCAGTACAGGGAATGTTTACCCTTGCGGAACACCTAAGTACACCCACGATTTTTAGTTGTGGTTAATGTAGCTCATATTTCGTAGATCGTTGTTAGTATTTTTGGTCATTGTGTTGTCTTTTACTCATCGATTTATGGATTCTGATTATCCCTTTGGTATCTTCAAACTCTTCTTGCATGCAGATGACGGTATTGGCAATTATATATTGGTTCAAAGTTGACTATTGTTTTATGTCTATGATGGCCTTGTATACTACTAGTATTTAGTATTTAGATAATGGCTGAGGCTGTCGGCTGTTTTTAATATAACTAATATTATACATATGTGTCACGATGATTAAATATAGTATGTATACAGTTCAAAATAATAGGATTCTTTGTGATAACATTGTTCTCCCGGTTATATATGAGGTTTGGCATTTTAGTCATATGTGGAAACCATTTGCATGACACGTTTATGTAAAATCAGTAGCCTTTCATTTGGTTTTGAGCATATTAAGCTACTGTACAGTTGAATCAATATTGATTGATTGATTGATTGATTGATTGATTGGTGTTTAACGCCAACATTAGCAATATTTCAGCTATATCATGGCGTCAGTTGCATCATAGTTGAACTCCAGTTATGTAGTATAATATTTAAAGTTTTGGGAGTTATCTTCTAAAACCATCGAGTCAAATTGATAGCATTTGTCACTCAAATGAGAAAAATTATACAATTGCGTTAGAGCCTTAACGTTTACTCATAATGATCAATGTTCTTAATTCTTCTTATTTTCCTTTCTTATTATAGACCGGGCAAAGAGAGCTAAAGCGACTTCCATACAGAAAGGCATCACAGATGACAGATATATCACCCGGTGACGTTATTAACTTTAGTTACTACTGGCTACCACACGAAGCAGTAGTGATAAAGGTTCAGTACCAAGCAACAATTAAATGTGAAGTCGTTCATTACAACTATGATGGTGTGTTCGGAACTAGAACCATTGTTGAGGAGTCATTCAAATTTAAATTATCTGACCAAAATGTGTTTGTACATGATTATTCTGAATATAGCGTGTACAAACAAGATGAAGTAGTTACACGTGCAAGATCAAGAAAAGGAGAACAAAAGTTCAATACTTTTACAAATAGGTCCAGTCACCTAGCTAAATGGTGTAAAATCAAACAATCTGACCCAGCTTAAATAAATATCACCAACGACCATGACTTAAGTTATTAAGGTCCTATGTTGTATATAAAGTTTAGGACTCTGCCTTCTTCAGTTCTTTACAGCAACTGTTCACCCAGTTTTATATGGGGGTATATAGTTTACTTGTAATAGGTCGGTGGTTTTCTCCGAGTACCCGAGTTTCCTCCAACAATAAAACTGATCTCCATATTATAATTGAAATATTGTTGAAAGTGACGCTAATCCCCCTAACCCTAACCATTGAAGCTGAATGGATATTTGAACCAAAATGTTAGGGTTGTGGGGGCAAATGATGGCATTGTGAAGCCTTATGTTTGCATTGTGGGGGTCATGTCATATGATTTTTTCTTGCAAAGATATAACTGATGATTATATTTACTTTCTAACACTTTTTATTACAGATCAGTTTCATGTCGATTTTTTCTATCATTTGTGATTAAAGATCAGTTTCTTGTTGATATTTTTCTATCATTTGTGATTAAAGATCAGTTTCATGTTGATTTGTTTCTATCATTTGTGATTAAAGATCAGTTTTATGTTGATTTTTTTTCTATCATTCGTAATTAAAGATCAGTTTCATGTTTATTTTTTCTATCATTTGTAATTAAAGATCAGTTAGGCCATGCAAAGTTAATTACTTGGTTCTCATGCCCTTTTTTGTCAAAATTGATGAGGGAGGGCGGCATTTTTTTTAATCCTTTTACTGCTGTAAAAAGTGATGAGGGAGGCATTTTTTCTTCTTTTTTTTGTGAAAAATATGGCAATGTATAAATCTTTTCATTACTTTATTGAAAATTTCAATTTTATTTCTTCCGATAGTGGCAGAAACATTACAAGTGGTTAATTTTTATGGAAACGTTCAATCCGCTGGTCCCAACGTACCATTTTTTATCTCCGTAAGCAATTCCAATAAGGTACAAGCTTCGGAGAAGCCCCCTATTATGTTTCCTGGTAAAACTGGCAAACATTTGTGCCTAATTTGCACAGAAACTATTGACATTTTGTCTAAATGTCAAACGGAAACACGTTTTTTATTTATACATTGTCATAACGATGCTTTAAATCTCATTTAAGCATGATGCGTTTTAAAGCGTTTCACCGACCACGCGATATAAGAGAAAAACGGATGCGGTTGTTTTTTCCGTACGGACAGCGCTACCGCATTAAAAAAATTTTTTTTAACTATTTTGCAAAAAAAAATTGGCAATGCGGCGACGAATTTCCACATGCGGGCGGGCCTGAGAACCAAGAAATTAACTTTGTATGGCCTTACATGTTGATTTTTTTCTATCATTTGTGATTAAAGATCAGTTTTATGTTTATTTTTTTTCTAAAATTTGTAATTAAAGATCAGTTTCATGTTTATTTTTCCTATCATTTGTAATTAAAGATTATTTCCATGTTAATTTTGTTTCTATCATTTGTGATTAAAGAGCAGTTTCATGTTGATTTTTTCTATCATTTGTGATTAAAGATCAGTTGGACCTACTAGTTGTGTCTTTGTTTTTAAGAAATAAGAGTTTTCCTTCCTATGAAACACAGCAAAACTAATTCTTTCAATCTTTCTTTTAGTTTTGAGCGAGGAATAGTTGTGAAGACATTGGAGAAGTCAAATGTTTTAATGTTATTACACGAGGAGATGACCTTGATAGTATATACTCTTATATTAAAACGTAGATATCTATTTTAGTACACACGACACGTTTCTGGAATAACCTTCATCAGGTATGCTCAATACCAAAAGATTGGAAAGACAAATAATTTTAAAGTATTTGGGAACATGAAAACAAAAGGGACTAAACAGGATAGTCAAAATATGCTAAGGTTACTTCATAGTATGCCTGAAGGAGGAATACCTTAGTTTTAATAATAATTCACAGACTACTGGGCGGATGATACCATCATGGACTAATAGTCCATCATCAGAGGTAACTTATCTTCAGAATCCATATCTGATTCAACTCGCCCATTGTGTAGCTAGTGCCATAGTAACTCTAAAACCCGGTTTTGATTTCTGATAGATTAGATGTTAATAATTTGGAACAAAGTTTCGTGGAGCATTACGGACACACAGCAATATGACGCTGTTTGTAATGATACTTGTTTAATTTAGGTACCCAGTAGTGACGGAAGATCCAGTTCTCCAAACGATGTTTTCACAGTGCTTGAGTATACAAAAAAACGTATATCACGTCTCGCTCATTTGGTATTGTGGAGTAATGGGTTGGAAACAGGAAAACCACAGCGGTCGAATCAAGAGGTGTATCTTTCATATTTTCTGTCGCCTTCATCACGCATGTTCATCATTTCATTGAATATTAACTTATTCTCACCATGATATAGCTGAAATATTGTTCAGTTGGCGTTAAACAACAATCACTCACTCATCACGCATGACATAGTCTTCGCATTCGACAAAAACGTGAAGAGGAACTTTATTAAACTTTAAGTGACTTCCACGATATAACTTTACAGACTAAAAATGCAATATAAGTACAAGTTTCGTTATATTATCTGCAAATATATGTTCCACCCACGTTTTTTTTTTTATTTGAAAAATATGAGATTTTGCACATTATTAATGTGTGTGCTATCACTGTTCAAATATAATCTGAAATAACCCACAGAGTCGGAACAATCAGAAAATCACAGAAACAGGCCAAATCAATACCATATACATATACATAACTCCTGACTTGGTAGAGGTACTTCATAGAAAAAAAATTAATAATGTTGAATGTACATATTACACAAATTAGGTATCATTCCAGTGCTCGGATAAAGTCGAGCGGTCCCTAGACCTACTCTTGCCAACCAAATCACATTGTACTACACACAAGAATTATTTTAAATGAAATGTCAGATTTATTTCCAATAAAAAAAAATAATGTGAGTAGATCCAGTTAATAAATTGGTCAAAAGGTACCACAATGTTTGCCACAATTACGAATGTATAGGATCATAAATGTGTTTACTTTCTCTAGGATATATTCCATCTCTCTGTAAGGCTTCATAATTCAATGCTGGATCTTAAAAAAAAATAACAACAATTACAACCAAGTGCTTTAACATATACACACATTGATCTCTGTAAATTCAATTATAAACCGGGAAATGTCTTAGCTTGACGTATTATCGACCTCTATGCTTGAGATAAGTACAACCGAAAATGACTACTCTTTGTGTAATAGCGAGTGATTGTTGTGTAACGCTGCATGAGCAATATTTCAGCTATATCATGACGAGAACAAACTACGATCGATGCGATGATAGTGACGTCCACTTTGAACTAGACCAACACGCTTAATTGGATTTATTACAGTGCTAGTTCACTTATACAACATTCTGCGGATAGAAAATTCCCTCCACCTGATTCCGGTCCAGCCGGTTTTTGCTATTTCTCCTTAATGCTGCTGCTTGGTGCAGAAGCAACACTCACCAATAGTATCCCTTTATGTTATATAGATCGTTGTTTGTTCTTTTGTCCTAATTCATTTGGTCTTTTTGTTGTCTGTTCTTCGACTTACTACTTCTGATTACTCCTTTGGTATCTTCAAACATTTTGTTTGGTTTTTTTTTTGTTTTTTTTGTTGTTGTTTTTTTTTTTTTTTATGGAACCCACAATCTACCGCACTCGAGGTGACCACGCTATACGGTTATAAGAGCAATTCCTACTATGGTAAACATATAGCATTTACATGTTTTGTCTGAATGACACAGTAGCAAACAACACTAAGAAGAGTTTGAAGATACCAAAGACGTAATCAGAATCTGTACATTGAAGGACAGACAACACAATGGCCAAAAGAAAAAGTACAAAAGGACAAACAACGATCTACAAAACATACATATAAAACTAAGATCGAGTAACAAGAACCACACTAAATTGTATTCCTGTATTTTTTTGTATTTTGCTAAACATGGTCTTACCTGTTCTGAATTTTGAGTTTGCATATGAGAGTGTACCGTCATTCCTGCTTTTGCCATCTGAATAATTTCCCCCATCATAATTTGTGCTTGGTTGATCATAGATCAATGTTGAATGTGTTGATTTAAATGTATTGTGTTTCAGTCTCGACATCGACAGTGCAGGATTACGGTTCTTGTCGTCTGGGCTTTGGTAGTTGGGGTCGTCTTCGCCTCGATTTTCATGTTTTACACTTTTGTTTATAGTTGAAATATTATAAGCAGCCAAAACTTTCTCCATATTTCTGTGGACATAAAATACAACACATATATATGTATATATATTTTTAATAAAACCCTTTTCCTTGTAACTTGGTTATTTAAAATGTATTGACATTCATAATATTAGCTTTGCTTGGTTTATGGTGTTTAACACCACTTTCAGCAATATTTCCGTTATATCATGGCGGTCAGTTTTATTGGTGGATGAAATCGGAGTAGCCAGAGAAAACCACCCACCAGTCGCAAGTCACTGACAAATTGTATCACATAATTTTGTAACTTGGTTATTTAAAATGTATTCATTCATAATATTAGGTTTGCTTGGTTTATGGTGTTTAATACCACTTTCAGCAATATTTCCGTTATATCGTGGCGGTCAGTTTTATTGGTGGATGAAATCGGAGTAGACAGAGAAAACCACCCACCAGTCGCAAGTCACTGGAAATTGTATCACATAATTTTGTAACTTGGTTATTTAAAATGTATTGACATTCCTAATATTAGGTTTGCTTGGTTTATGGTGTTTAACACCACTTTCAGCAATATTTCAGTTATATCGTGGCGGTCAGTTTTATCGATGGATGAAATCGGAGTACCCAGAGAAAACCACTGACATGTCGCAAGTCACTGACAAATTGTATCACATAATGATGAATCGAGTACACTTCCCATAAACGGCCGGGATTCAAACTTACAACTCTCCAACTACCATACGACCATGACCACGAATTTCAAATGAGTTGATGGTGGAAACTGTGGTGTCTAGATAAAAAATAAGTCGATGACGAATTTTATCACATAAGGTTGTGTATCGAGTAAACGCCATCACAAGTATAGGAGTGGAACTCTTTGTATATACTATACACTCCGACAAAAGTTAAGCACCACCCTATATTTTTATCGATATATTTTTTTACATCAATACTGTTAAAACAATAAAATAGATAGCACCATTTTTCTTACACTTCTTAAAAGACTACACAAGGGCTCTGAAATTACCAATCTACGAAGTATTTATCACCCTGAAAGACGTGACTATGACGTTGCAAAAATGGGGTTCAAAACAGGTGCTGGAAAAACGTAAAACCAGTTTGTCTTTGATGGACGTTTTTAACATTGCATTAAAATGCAGAGTATTCAGAGATTTTAAGAACTTTTAAATGCAACTATTGTGCGTATGTGTAAGGCATAAAAATCAATAACTAGTATATCCACCGCGTTTATTGTGAAGTTATGTAACACGCCTCGCCATGCCTCGCACAAGACGCCTAAGCCGTTCTTGGGAGAACTGTTGCCACTCCTGCAAGATAACAGTTCTTAATTCGTCAATATTTTGACATTTTGGATTACGTTGGTTAATTTTTCGGCCAATAAAGTCCCATACATGCTCTATAGGGTTCATGTCTGGCGACATCGCAGGCCATGGAATTGTCTGAACAGCCTCTTGCTGTAAATAAATGTTGTACAATTCGGGCTCTATGTGGCCTAGCGTTGTCGTCCATGAACATTGGCCTGTCAGCCAACGCATGATTGTCGAAATGGGGGACTACGCGTGGAGCTAGCACATTGTCACGGTATTTTTGGCCTGTCAGATTACCATCAAGAACGTACAAGTCCAACTTACAGTCAAAGAACCCCAGACAGTTACACCCCCACCCCCAAAAGCAGTTGTGCCCAAAATGTGGTTGTCCTGAAATGAAGTCCTTCGTTGGCGCCAAACCCTTGCACGACCGTCGGTAGGGCGTAACAAAAAACGACTTTCATCAGACCAGTGGACCCGTCTCCATGTGCGAATAGTCCACCCCAAATGATCATGTGACCAGTCAAATCGAGCATGGCGATGCCGTAATGTCAACTGTGGACGTGTTATGGGTCGTCGCGCTCGCATTCCCTGATGGTGGAGGCGTCTGATTACAGTGCGTGTGCTAATGTGGCCTCCAAACGGTAAATTACCACGAAGTGCACCAGCTGTACTGAACGGCCGTTGCCGCGCCCGTCTGGATATGAGCCGGTCCTCTCTCGGCATCGTTTTGCGAGGTCTACCTGCACGTGGACGATCAATAACATTCCCCGTTTGACGAAAACGCTGCATCAGTCGTACAATGATGGAATGGTTAACCCTGAAGTGGTCTGCCACCCTTCTATGGCTAAAGGCACCGTTATGCATGCCAACAGCTTGCCACCTTTCTGGTATGCTTAATTTTCGCCGCACCATACCAAACCAACAGAAAATGAAACTTAAAACTCTACACACACAAAAATCAGCTTTCGTTCGCAAACACAAATGTTGAAAAGTACACGTGGCACTTTACACACCCTGTCATATACACATAAATAAAAATCCACCAATAACCTTGTTTCACAGGTAAGTAAGTATGTGTGTACAGGTAACGAAAACAGCAAACCGATTTGAAATAAGTTCATTATTAGAAAAGATATTATTGAAACAAGTCAGGTGGTGCTTAACTTTTGTCGGACTGTATATATCTTTGATACGATAGAGACCACTGTAGGTCCGTGGCTCCTATTGTAAGTGATTCTTTTTCAAATAGACTAATCTTAATTTTTATAATTCTTTCAAATAAAGTTGTTGCAAATGCCCGACACGACCATTTTCGTGAATTAGGGTCTAAATGTCATCAAAGGAAGGTCGAGTATAACAACCACTAAGACACATTGTCCCTGACTTCAAGCCAATCAGTCTTTGATGAAACTCCTTAATGCTGCGTACTTAGCAGATAAGTCTTTAGTTTGACATGGAAGGTTCCAGTTAATACTTTTTTTTAAGAATATACAGGTTGTAGTGTATTCTCTTACTTAACACATTTCCCTCTACAAATGTTTATATATATACATATAATACCATAAAGCACGTCCACCTTAATTTTCTTATTTTCTCATATATTTTTTTTCAGTTAATCATGATGAATCCAAAAATGCAAAAAAATATATATGCCCCCGTGCTCGTTTTCGATATATTTTGGGTCAAAAACGTGAAATTTCACACTTTTTCTTAAAGTCGCGATAGTGTCATTTTTTTGGGGTCAATTTTAGCTTATTTAAAAATCATTCCATTAGACGTCACAAGGCATGGCAGTAGAATATGCACAGTTCCTATGGTATAGAGCCACCTTAAACTAAACTTACCTTGATTTCCGCCGAAAACAGTCAAACAATATTATAAACAAAACTAATGCTACTGCTAAAACCGAAATAGCAATAATATAATATTTCGTATAATTTCCTAATGAAATCCCATCCATAAGAGATTCATCTGCAAAGAAACTATAGAAAATGAAATATTTCGTCTAAATTCTATGGAAGGATATTTTTCATTTGGATCTTTGGAACAGGATAGGCACATGTTTGTAAGTATCAAAAAGGTTATTTTACAATTGTCATCTGTAGTAGACAACTGACAAGTGACTTTTACAGGCATTTGTGGCATGGAATTATTCTCCTTTTACTGTTTACCTATTTTTTTCAATCAAAATTCTTTATATCCATATATCCATACATTCTTATAGTAACAACAGCCTGCATGTGCCGCTCTCTCCATATGGTAAAAAAAAAGGAGTAACGCCATGCCACAAGCGCCTGTGGTGACTTTAAGCTCATTAGACTATTGTGAAACCATCATTTACAAAGCCGATGAATATGTAACTCCGAATGGAATGAGACAATGTAAATATCAAGGGATAACATTGAATCAGAATCAGAATGTATACAATCATGGAGAAAGTCTAAAAACAAAAGAGCGGATAACACGAAAATGTGGGTGTTCGAAATAGTAATCATCAATATCGTGTTCGCATCCTTGGTATATTGCGGGACGATACAGTAGCATTTTAACTTCGATGTTGAAATGTGGACACCACAAGACATACGGGATCGAATGTTAAACATTGGAGTATGCTTTCCCCCGTGTCAAATTATTTAGCCCCCCCCCCCTCTTTTTTTCTACTTCTTCTTCTTCTACATGCTTCAAAACGTTATTTCAAAATTACTACTATAAACTACATATCTTTCTGCTTTCGTTGATAAAATAATGATTAAAATCGGACGTGAATTGATTTCAAGATAATATTTTCAAAAACTGTAGTTTTATATGAAATATATAGGGTAAATTGGAAGCGTGCGAATACTTTTGTCCATTGTCTGTACTTGCAAAAGGTGACCGGTCAGCTAAAAATATTTAATGGTCAAATAATTCAATAATGCGTTTTAAAGAAGTATTTTACCCAATAAAAATGTTCAACAAGTACAAGTTTTTCATTAGATACAACAGTTATACTCTTATTAATAAAGGATAAAAATATCAAACCGGAAATTCTACACTCAACCACTAAAACGAAATTACTAATCTCGGAAAACACTCAACATTGTATACAAGTCTGAAATCAATATATGTATATGTACATATTCAAAGTGTCACCGTGAGAAGATTCCGCCTTGCTTAATAAAACTATATAGTTATATAGTGGATTTGGCCGAAAGGACTAGATGGTTCGCCATTATGTCGAGCGATAAGGTGCTGCAGTGGACCAATCGCGGTGGTCATCAAATCAAATTTAGGAAAATTTGAACTCAAGAAATACCTAGAATTTTACCTTCATAAATTACTATGGTCACAATTCAATTAAAAAAAAGTATAATCTGTGCCTACCCATTAAAAGAGTGTGCTACAGTGAATGATCTCTATTCTCATAAAGCATGCATTGTTACAGAGAAGTTACAGTAAACCCAGTACATCAGTGTTTTTGTAAGTATTGTACACACAAAATAGTAGAAGACGATACTCATTCTGTTCATATATTGTCACTACTTGCTGCAATGATATAACTGAAACTGAAAACATTTGTTAAAATTGGTGTTTAGCATACACATAACCTCTGTGTCTATCACCACTAACGTTGTGAGTTCGAATCACGTTGAGGCGAGTTGTACTCGATACACGAGTTGCACTCCATGCAACATTATGTGATAAAGTTTGTCAGTGACTTGCGGCAGGTTGGTGGTTTTCTTCGTGTACTCGGGTTTCCCCCACCAATAAAACTGACCGCCACGCCCTAACTGAAATATTGTTGAAAGTGACGTTAAACATCATAACCTCCTCTTAAATATGAAAATACATGTATAGTATATATAAATACCCACCAGTTACTGGGCTTAATACTGTTGGATCAGTAGATGTTGTCGTCGAAGCTGTTCCTGTTGATATTGTGCACGTATCACCTGTCAATCCCTCCACACATTGCATACAGCTACCATTTGTATTAAAACAGTTGTTGTTAAGACACCCTGGACTACACCTCAACGCACAACCCGTCCCATAAAAACCAGTGGGACAAACTATAGAAAATAGAAGCATTTTATCTAATAATATAAACTGAGATTATCATGTAAATTCAATCAATTTTAATCCAAAAAGTCAGACATTTACCATTAGAAGTCTTAATCTTCGTATCTTCATGTGCGACCCACAAAAATATCGAGTGTTGACGAAAATGCTATGATGTCATCACGTGTAAAGAACCATTGTAACAGTTCTTACGAGTGATTCGTAAGTGGCTAAAATTATTTTTCCCGATCCAAATTCATATACCTTTTATATTGACATTCTAAAATACTGACTCATGTATTCACCCAAACTCCCTGATATGTTCACAATTGTTTGTTATCTTTTATTGACCCGAATACAGCTTAAAAACTTCTCTCGGTGAATGTTACGAGTGGTCAAGCAATCCATTTTGTTCGTGCACAAAGGCTTGAGTGGAGTAGACCTACGTAGCGATGTGTTTTCATAATTCGTAACATCCTGAAAAATAAGCTTTTCCATCGGTTGAAGCATTAACATTTTTTCCTTTTATTAACAGTAACCACAAGTTCTACGGCATCCATCGCCATCAAGGTAGTAAAATGTGAGTTTACAATACCACACTTTTAATAAGGATATTTTCACCTACATATTGTACAAATTACCTCTATCACATCTATCACCAACAAACCCTGCCTTACAAGAACCAATGCAATGTCCAAAATCTGGTTCACATGGTTGTGACATGCAGTTGCTGCTACACGACTGTCGACACTGGAAACCATATGTTCCAACAGGACATCCTTTAAAACATATAAAATATATCAAGGTAATGACCGTTAAATGGCAGACAACAAAAATATCTATATATATCCCAACAGGACATTCTTTAAAATATATAAAATATATCTTGATAATGGCCCTAAAGTTGCAGAAAAAATACATATTTAAATGAAAATGTGAATACTACTATTTCCTCAGTTATGATAATGATAATTTTTATTTCTACTTTCGACTTCGAACAAGCACTGACCGCCTTCAACAATTTGAAGATTATGTCAGAGGCTGCACATGCCAATTGAAAAATTGTTTAATAACTGACACATTTGTAGTTGGAGATAAAACTCGAAATAAACTAGTAAATCAAGCAAAAATACTGTTAACATCTTCATTTGAAGTTTTATTTCTGCTCACCATAAACCTCAACTTCACATATTAATAGAAGAGCGACTCTGCCATTGAATAACTGGTCACTGTAATACGTAACGTATCGTCCAACACCCAGGCAATATACTTCATTAATCAGTCCAGGAGTTTTTCGTGTTTCTCTGTAACATTCAATTCCCGATCTCAGTTTGGATTGGTTAGAAATATGTACTCGGTGATTCTGTAGAATTTTTACAATCTCTGATGCTGTAAATATAAGATGTTAATGTAAACACCAAAAGATACGAGAAGTACAAACTCTTGGGTAACCTAGAATTATTTCAAACATATACCCATGTATCTCCTATCCAATATGTATGTGTGATATATATTAATTAAAGAAGAAAAAAACTGAACAGAATTATTATTTAAAATAAACGAAATTTGACACCAGGAACTAACATATATCAAAGTAGTATTTATAGTTCATTTTATGGCTTCATTGATTGATTGACTGAATGGTAGCTTCACACCATACCGGGTATTCTGTTGAGATCTACAGATTGTTACCAATGGTTAGTGCAGTAGAATAGAAAGCACTTGTATTACCAAATTTCCACTAAAGATGCAAAAGCAGTTCACCACACCCTGAATTAGCTGAGAATATATAAGCTCATTTTTTGTGGTTGTATTTTCATGATTGATTGATTTCATGATTGATTGATTGATTGATTGATTGATTGATTGATTGATTGATTGATTGATTGATTGATTGATTGATTGATTGATTGACAACTTTAGCAATATGTCAGCTATGTCGTGGCGTGTTGTGTTGTATTCTCAATAAGAGCATAAAGTACATTCACTATTCATTCACTTCAGGCCAATTAGTCGCTTTAGGCAAAGTGCTATTTCCAAAATGGAGAAAATAACATATCGATTTCACACTCGACATCATTGACTTACATGATGTTTAGTTTCATCTGACTTGGATGGTTGATTTATTATTGCGTATTATGTTTAAAAACAAATATTGATTGATTGATTGGGGCTTAACGCCAACTTCAGCAATATTTCAGCTATATCGTGGCAAATGTTTTTAGTTTTTTGTGTACTGTATGTAAATACTAAACAATACTGTATGATTATTGAAAATGCATATAAATGATCACTTACTTGATTCAAAGACAAAATGTATATGACTAATTATAGACTCCTCTGCCAGTCGAACTTGCCAAAACACTTGTCTGTCCTTAGACTTCGTCACGGCACATGATAATTCATTTTTCACAGTGTCATATTTTCCATCCACAGCCCTTTCTGACGACAGATTTCCTTGGTTGTTCACAAATATGGAACTTTGACTTGTAGGTCGGTTTAAGGAGAGATTTACTGAAGTATGCAATTTTGGTGTTAGAAGATTTATAAATACAGGTAGTATATGTTTGTTATTTTGTAAGAAACGAGACGAAATAAGAAGTAATGATCATTTCAACAAATATATTCTAACAGATTGTTATTTGAATTGATATGATAGAGGAACTTATATTGATATGTATTTTATATATCAAAGCTAAGAAAAGTTTGAAGATACCAAATGGGTAATCTGAAGCTGTTGAAGGAGGACAGACAATACAATGACCAAAAGACAAAGACAAAAATAGACATACAATGGTTGACAAAATACTATGCATAAAACTAAAGTTAGGGCAACACAAACCCCACTTAAAACCCAGGGGTGAGCTTGGTTGCTCCGGAATGGTGAGCAGTTCCTGATCCACTAATGGCACCTGTCGTGTTGTTCTTGTTCAAAATCCGGCGACAAGTAATGAATGAGGAATGTGCTGCTGGAATGTTGATACATATAAATGGAAAGTTCACAATGGGAAATTAAAAAAAAAATCTTTTTGTCGTACAGATTCGTTCTTAATCGATCCTCACTTTCAATTTCTAGGTGTATGTTGCTAACCTACGTTTTTGCTGAACTTGATGTCAAAATATTGATTATATTTCCTATTTAATGAACAGTAATAAGGAACACGCGTAAATTGCTCTCTTGGAGAATTGCATATAACTGGAATGTTAAGCTTCTACGAACTATATTATTGGGTCCATTCTACTCCAACACAACGAAGTTGGACTCTACATATGGTAATTCAAAGTAAGCCTTTCGGTTTTATTCTTAAAGTATACTGTTACACGTTTCTTTTGTCACTCCATAATCTAGTCTGTTTCTTGTAATTTTGAAATGTAAATGTAATTTATCATAATTTTGTTCTACGAATGAAATAAAATGCACATAAACCCCATGTTTGGTATTATTAAATACTTGTACGTTAATGTATAGCACTATCATGTACTGCTGGTGGTTCGTGTTACTCGATCTTTAGGATTATGTGTTTGTTTTGTAGATCGTGGTTTGTCCTTTTGTACTTTTTCTTTTGGTCATTGTGTTGTCTGTTCTTCTTCGATATACAGATTCTGATTACCGTTTAGGTATCTTCAAACTCTTCTTCATGAAATGAACCTGATCTCCCTTTTCACCTAATATATAGGTACAATGATAGCCTCATTGTGACGTCCATCTCTCTTGAAGGACATTAAAAGGAAGTGTTGACTAAAGGTACTTGAACATAACATATTAATAGCTCTACCGGGGGCGGATCCAGGGGGACGCACCCGGCGCCCCTCCCCACCCCCCGTAAAATTGGAAAAATTATGATTATTTTGCGTAAAATCGTGATTTTTCACACGAAATACCCCAAAAATTTTCGCCCCTCACTCCGCTCGGCGCGATTATTTTAACTACGGCCCCTAACTTGAAATCCTGGATCCGCTCCTGTCTACTATCAACTTGTAGCCTCGTGTTGTTGTACGGTTAAAGCGACTAAGGGCGTCACAACCTCCCCTCTTGACAATTGGATCTCCCATGGAAACACAGATATAAACAAACAATAAAAAAAACATGTACATATTCATTCAACTCGAAAAGACCACACACTGTCACAAAAAATGAAATTTAGACACGGGCAGTACACTAGTAGGATCAGTGAATGCTCATAAATTACTGGCTACTGGCTAAGAAGGCAGAATTTGTTTGTTAAAGACTATCACTCTTATGACAAAAGTATTAACTGATACTTCAAATAGATTTTAGTATCAATAAGCTATAAACAAATATACCGAACCTAATATAGAATAGTAATATAATGTGAAATAAAATATAAAAGTACTGTTTTAATAGCTAGTTAACCTTATTTTTTTTTTCTACCAGCAGACTGTCCATATTTTCTTCAAAGAAACCCTATTTAACGGCTTCAATCATAGCTGCTTGATCATCTCCTTTACGAATAGTCTTGGAATAAAAGTTTCCCCGTTATAACAAGATTACGGTAATTAAAGTCAGAAATATTATTACAAATACGTGTAAAACGGACAAACTGAGAAATGATTTTGCATATGATGAGGACAAAGGAACGTTATCAACCTTTCTCTTTTTGGTCATTGGCTGTATTGTATGTTCTTCTAAATACCCCTATGGTATCTTAGAACTTTTCTAACTATAAAACTTCCAACAGAAAACTGAATATTATTGACAAGATGTTGAAATTTCGGTAGAACGATTTTCGGGTGATGTTTTCATAAAATGAAAAGAGAAAAGATTGAATTTAAAGTTTCAGAACGGTCTATTTGTATATATAAATCAATTTTTCTTTAAATACATTCCTTGTTAAAATATTTATGCAAACAAAAACAATATAATAACTCAAAATAACATGTCTCTAAACGATCTACTTTCAATTTTCGATCATACATTAGAACAAACAAACATTTGTACCATAAAAATAATAATACATATACCATATAAAAAGTTTGAATATACCAAAAGGGTTAATGGTAATTAGACGTTATAAATCGAAGAAGAGACAATACAATGTCCAAGTGAAAAAGGAGAAAAGGCCAACATACATTTCTCTGGTTGCACTTATCTTTGGCTTGGAACCCGAAAGTCAAAAATGATCTACAAAACACTACACAGAAAATTAAACAGTGAGCAGCACGAACCCAAAACCATGTGCTCGAACATCACATACAAGCATACCATTACATTGTAAACACAGAAGTATATACAATGTACATGTAGCTTAATTGATATCAATATCAACTCCTTCACCCTGCACCTCCTGACAGTCATCCAGATATATCTGATGGGTATTCTTTATCATTAAGTCAAATTACATGAAACAAATACTTATTAAAAAGTGATATTTGTTAAAAATCATATGTTGTATTAAATAATAACAGAGACTTACCAGACGCAAAAACTAAAGAGCATCCTAAGAAAAAACATATAGTTTGATACCAGTACATTCTGTTCATATTAATACAGGAAAACTAAGTAAGAAATATTTCCTGTCTACCATTGTGTACTTAGTGATATAGGATATTTGTAATAAATAGCTTAACTCATAATCAAAGCCAAATATGGACTATTTTGTTTTTACACATACTATATGACTATTTCTCTGTTAGTACAATTTTATGACATAAAATTTTGTGTGATTTTACTTAAATAAGTAATTTAAATTATATTACGTAGCTGTTGATATCATTCCGTCATATTCGTAAATGCATTAGTGTTAATTCGATACACTTTATTTCTTAACAAAGTACAATAAATAAAAGAGATTTCATCTTAACAGGTTAACATAAATTAACATACTAGTATAGTACATTGTATATACATTTTTAATTTGACAGCAATCTAATTCCGCAAGTGATGTCTATTGTATAGGAAGACGAAGAAATCATCCTACAATCACTGAAATAAAGTACATATATAGTAGTATTCAAAACACTTCATCCTCAGATAGTATTTAAAACACTTTGAACAAACACGGGTAGTATTTAAAGTAATATTACACCAGTTTTAGGTGAAGAAATTGTTTCCCCTGAAAATTCAATTTGGAATACGACGGTACCTTTACTAAGCAATTCATGCATGTTTCAAGTCGAAATATGTTCCCTACAACTAGAAATCTGCAAATCCGCGTGCATGTTTATCGTCCTCGCCATTGTTGTGGAGACTGATTAACTTTAGGTTGTTTTGTTCGGATGATTGCCGATCATGACCTCGTGAAGAAAAAATAAACAATCATGGATGCTGAGGTAAGCACGTACTCATACCTGACAATGATTATTGAGGAATCTGTTTCATGTTGTGTGAACCATTTTTTTTTTTTGCAATTATTCTTATGTGGCACACAGAATATATATATTTTTTTTTCATCAACACTGAACATTGCACATGAGCGATAATCTCCCGAAAGAGGGCAGATCTTGGGTCACGTGCATATCCTTTGCATTACTGTACGAGAAAACAGAATTATCTGCTGTCAAATATTTTGCGATTTGCTCTTAAAATCTGCTTTTGAGCGGATTTGTAATGCTATGCAGTTGATTTTAATTAAAATTAAGTGACAAATTAAGTGAAAATATTTAATCCAAAAATTCCACGATATTTGCCTTTCATATTACTTTATAGCTGCGGAACTGTAGCCCTTTATGTTTTTTTTTTTGGCGGACCATAAAGGGCTACGGTTCCGCAGCTAATTACTTTAAATAAACGTTAGAGAATACGGAAGGGGCTATCAAAATTGGACAATCCGGAGAAATTGGCAACATATAACAAGACGAAGACAAACAAAACATCACTATAAGCAAACAAACACAAATAGCACGTAAATAAGACATGAGCCCTCCTACATACAACTGGAGGTAAAGACGAATCGAACATCGGTTTTATGCGGAACTCGTAACAGACATCACAACACGGAATTAGGATCGTAAAGACACATAATAGAACAACACAAATAAGAATAGCAACACTTCATCCATAGTTAGTATTTATAACACTTCACCCACATGTAGTATTTAAAATAGTTCACCATGATTTTGTCTTTGAATGCTTATCTTAACTCTTCATCTCATCGAAAGGAAAGGAAAATTGAAGAACAAAACAAAAATAATAAGAGACCATTTTACGATATAAGTGTGAATCATTCATTGGTTTAGTTTTACACTTTGAACATTTTAACACACCTTTCATTATTTGTACTATATGTAACAATTAAAAACAGTTCCAAAATCTAGCAGTAAAAAGTAGAAACAAAAGCAAAATTGATAACCTAACACACATATATACATGACCGCTCACTTTTCTGCCTTGATGCAGTCACACCAATCAAGTCTCCGCACGGTTCTACTATTTTTATGGGCATGTAAAATCTGCATGAATATTTGTTATGGAAATTCTGCATCTAATGCACGTTTGTTTCATGGAATAAAAACGTATACATCTAATTTAGTGGAATAATCTTCATCAGATACACTACTCGTAGTCATATATGTCGATCTTAAGATGTAGAGGAAATGACGGATGACACTGTAATCTTATCATTTCCGGACATTTTTGTACAATTACGTGATGTACGTACTCTATATAGAGGTCAAATCAACATCATTTGAAGAGAAGATTACTTACTATATTTGTGTAGGTACATTTCAAAAGGCTTTTTTATAGAGATGTTATTTTTTAGAATTCATTCGCTATCAACCAATGTAATTTCAGTTGCATATATTATGAAAGTTTAAACAGTGATGGTCAACAATATCAACAAAACGAACAATCACTCCTCACCTTATATCACTGAACACAAACAAAAGACATCGATATACGACGTTGGACATCCAGATCCCACCTTTGGACAAGCATAAAAATGTGACGGGTTTAAACCGGATAATGGGATCGCAACCCTCAGCAAGCTCAATAAAACCTGTCCAATCTGAACATATTTCACCCTATCTTTTTTCGGGTTCATCTAGACATGTTAAATTTGTAAAGATTTCACCAATGGTGATCAAATTCGAGAGTGGATGTACAGTAGATCCCGGTTTATTCAGTCTTCAGCTTAACCAGGCTTCATTGTGATCGAAGTAACCGATCTACATTGTGTTATATAATATATAGATATCAACCCAACCACTATGGGGACACATCAAAGAAAAATATAATATATAGATATCAACCCAACCATTACGGAGACACATCAAAGAAAAATATAATATATAGATATCAACCCAACCATTACGGAGACACATCAAAGGAAAATATAATATATAGATATCAACCCAACCACTACGGAGACACATCAAAGAAAAATATAATATATAGATATCAACCCAACCACTACGGAGACACATCAAAGAAAAATATAATATATAAATATCAACCCAACCACTACGGAGACACATCAAAGGAAATAGTGAATTGCTACTTATATTCAATAGATCAAAGGAGCCGCCGTGGTCGTGGTCGTATGGTAGTTGGATTTATAACTATCTATGCAATCAGTGCCTATCACTACTAACGTTGTGAGTTTGAACCCCGCTCAAGCGAGGTGTACTTGATACAACATTATATGATAAAGATTGTCAGTGACTTGCGGCAGGTCGGTGGTTTTCTCTGTGTACCCCGGTTTCCTCCTCCAATAAAGCTGACAGCCACGATATACATTTTTGTAACTGTAATATTGTTGAAAGTGGCGTTAAACACCATAACCCCTAGCCCAAATATAATGGGAGAACGAAACATTAAACATGAATGACATTAGGATATTCAACTCAGAAATATGTACATTTTTGTAGTTATAATTCCAACTACCATGCAATCACGGCTATGACGGCCCCAGTTATATTTGGTTTTATCCAATTTCTCGATGTGTAGTAGTTATCAAATATTTGTTTTATCTACTGTATAACTGTTGTTCGTGAAATTGTCAGTAATATAAAATATTATATAGAATACAACAGCTGTTCAAAATCTAAAAATAATTTCTTACACCCATTATTTTCCAATTCGTTCTTAATTGGCTTTACCATCTTTATACTATCAACATACCTGGTGTTAATGTATTCCGAAGTCACATTGAATTTAATATCCCTATTTGTTAACTTCAAATAAATGTACCCACTTATTAGAGTAAACGCTACACGTACTTTTAAAGGGAAATCAAGAATCTTTTCGTTCCCACGTACAAAAATTGTTGAGAGCAATCTTTCTATTGAAATGAAATTCGTGAACTGAATGAAGAAATAATGATTTTCTTCATTTGGTGTCCGAGTTGCAATATAGCTCAACACTATGAGTTAATGAAAGAAAAAAAATTGTCTGACCTAAATAGTCATCGCTATGTGTGATTTAGGTTTAGGTTTGTGGTATTTAACGCCACTTTTAACAACATTTCAGCTATATCGTGGAGGTCAGTTTTATTGGTGGAGGAAACCAGACTACCCAGAGAAAACCAGCAACCTGTCTAAGTCACTGACAAACTTTATCACATAATGTTGTATCAGACAAATAGTAGCAATTTTAAAGAGATTTTCGAGCAAAGGTAAAACAAACCCATTGAAAATCAAAAAGAAAAGTGTGGAAAACAGCTGATTTATTTGGGAATCAAATTGCATGATAAATCTTTAGAAAAAATGATATAAATATAAAATGCAAATTGTAAGTATGACGAGCACAAAATCCTAACACAAGTTAAATAAACAAAATGGTCCAACAACAAAAACGTCATATTGATGTCTTCACTGCCATCTGGAAAGCTATGTCCATACATTTAAATAGTTATCGAATAAAAAAGCAACAATTCATTCATAACTGATCGGGATCATCGATGTTGCTTCAAGGAGTCATACATATGTTTATTTTCCGTGACCACGTGATCCATCTGTAACCCCTCGTATTCCATTACTGAACCTATTAAAAATATGATAAAAAATTAAAAAAAAATCATAATAGGGTTAGGATTAGGGTTATGGTGTTTAACGCCACTTTCAACAATATTTCAGTTATATCGTGGGGTCAGTTTTAATGGTGGAGGAAACCAGAGTACTCGAAGAAAACCAACGACCTGCCACAAACCACTGAAAAACTTTATCATATAATGTTGTGTCGAGTACACCTCGTCTGAGCGGGAACTAGAAAAATCATAATAAAAGTAGAAAATACGTTTTCTTATTACAGATATCCAAATATTATTGTATAATTACGAATATATTTCGTATTCAACAAAATTGTGTACTTGGAAGGCAGTATGAAAATATAAAAAAAGGTAAATGTTTGTTATTGTACCAGTTACATAGGAGAAGACGAAATGGTGTTTCAGAATTCCAACGGATGACAAGAAACATTAAAATAACAACCATAAGAAGAGTTTACAGATACCAAAGGTGTAATCCGAATCCGTAAATCGAAGAAGGACGGACAACACAAATGCTAAAGGATAAAGGACAAAAGGACAAACAACGATCTACAAAACACTGCACATAAAACAAACGATTGAGTAACACGAACTCCACTAAAAACCGGGTGTGAACTCAGGTGCACCGGAAGGTTAGGCAGTTCCTGTTCCACTAGTAACACCCGTCGTGTTACTCTAGTTACAAACCCGTTGATAAGTCATGAACGATGAAAGAACCGGGAAATGATTTCAGAGAATATTTGGGTAGAATCAGAGTGGTTGATGTTATACAAAATAAGATTTGTCCCTTCCTTGGACAAGATATTTGTATCTACAATGGGCCATTTTTTTTATGAAACACAGCTGGACTAATTCTGGACTCGTGACACTTTTGTAATATAGGAATCCAGTAGAGTGGAAGTAGATCCAGTTCTTCATCCTGGAATTGAAATTCCAAAAGTAACACAAAACAGACCAACGAGTCTCCAGTATTTCCTCTTTCGTAAGTGTTGTCATGGTATATGAAGTGTTGCCAAGTAAATTGTCAATACTTAATTCCTTTACCAAGCAGTCTACGTAATGTGATTTACACAGAAACACAATATTGTTAGGAGCCTTGTTGACAGGGACAACAACATATTTTTCATGGGAGTGAGACGGGTTTTTAGCAACATTGGGGTCTTAACAACTGTAATAAAACAAGAACAAGAATCGACGGACATATGTGTATTGCTGCATTACTGGGGACATTGCAATAAAATGTGGGAATCAGGGTTTCGTTACCTTGAGTAAATCACAAAGCACAGTTAATAGACAGATATCACATATCACAACAATGATAAAATCAACAGCATGAGCAGTGTAGGAAGAAGAGCTAGAAGACACAAAAGAAGTAATCAGTATCCGTAACTCGAAGAAAGACAAGACAACACAATGACCAAAGGAAGAAAGACAAGACAACACAATGACCAAAGGAAGAAAGACAAGACAACACAATGACCAAAGGAAGAAAGACAAGACAACACAATGACCAAAGGAAAAATGACAAAAAGACATAATACCTAAGATCAAGTAACACGAACCCCACTAAAACTGGGTGTGAACTCAGGTGTTTCGGAAGGGTAAGCAGTTCCTGCTCCACAACTGACACCCATCGTAGTTTCAGATCTATTATATAAAATACCTTGCCGAAACCCAACATTTAATATAGTACAAAGTTGCTGCAAAAATATTTGTATAATTGTTTAAATTAAGACACATATTATATACAAACTCTACCTTGTCCAGTTTCAGTTGGGTTCTCAAAGTTGCTGTATTCGCCTTTTCTGTTTGGTGCATTAATATATCTGTTCAGAGATCCCTTGTCGTAATGTTTTCTCTTCACGTTGTCATTCGAGCGTGTTACTGGTGTTTCATATTCAAAAATCTGATTTTTTTCTTTATTTTCTCCCGAGATGTCTGGTGTAGCGTAGCTCATATATTCATATTCTATTTCGGAGTTAGGATTGCCAGACGCCAATCCGCCAGAATTCTGATATACAGGACTCTTTTGTGGACTATTGTCCACTGGTTTATGTCGTCTGTAAATATATGTAGTGTTCAAATATGGAGTAATGTTCACATAACGTTTAGAATATAGTCCATTTAATTATCATTCTTTCTTATTTGCTGACTCAACAATGCATAATTTGTACTTTTCTTGTTTCGAAATGTCTGTTGTTTTACTGATATTACTATATATAGTGAGTGATTGTTGTTAAACGCCAACACAACAACTGTTCAGCTATACCATGGAGATAACAAGTTACTTTTCGTGCAATGTGATGATGATGAGGTTCGCTTTGTACTGGACCAACACGCTTAGTTGAATCTTTATAGTCAAAGACACAACAGTCCGCGAATAGACATGCCGCGTCATTCGAACACATTATCTTGATTCCGAACCAACCAGTCTTTGTTCTAACCCCTTAATGATGCTAATTATACCACCGATGCGGTTTTACTATCATTATAGCGTTACCTTGATACAAACATGAAGTAGGCAATGACAACAATTAACAGTAGTAAGGCTAGAGTTAGTACAGCTATCATTATAACATTACCTTGATACAAACATGAAGTAGGCAATGACAACAATTAACAGTAGTAAGGCTAG
>MJUT01023804.1:915440-946230 GCA_002080005.1 Gigantidas platifrons
GGGTGCGCTCCCCTTGAATCCGCCCCTGTTAATGTTAACATATTCACCTTTTTTTGTCTATAAACAAGAACGAATCATACGTTTTCAATGAATGAACCAACGGCGAAACGAAAAGCTTCATCCGGACGGACAGTATACTGATCATTTATCAATGGGTAGATCTAGAGCTTTTTAAAACGATATCCCAAATTTACTCCTCATATCATTACTATTCATTTTGACTTTTGAAGAGTTTCAGATAAGATTGCTGCCACAGCAATAATAGGGATTCATTGTGGTCAAAATAACACAAGCTTTTTATCTTGAAGTTACAAAAAGTTGTTTGTTGAACTGCTTAATTAACGTTGTATAACATATGCTTTGCGAATTTTAGGGGGGGGCGCACACCCCCTCTAAATCCACCTCTGATGAATGGGAATGTTTTTCAAACTTCAGCAGAACCACTGTACCCGATTTTTATCTCAAGTAACATCCCCACACGTGGTAAATATTGGGATCAATATTTATAAACATGTAAATATTGGGACTAATGTTTATAAACTTGTAAATATCGGGACTAATGTTCATAAACTTGTAAATATCGGGACTAATGTTCATAAACTTGTAAATATCGGGACTAATGTTCATAAACTTGTAAATATCAGGACTAATGTTTATAAACTTGTAAATATCGGGACTAATGTTCATAAACTTGTAAATATTGGGACTTATGTTTATAAACTTGTAAATATCGGGACTAATGTTTATAAACTTGTAAATATCGGGACTAATGTTCATAAACTTGTAAATATTGGGACTAATATTTATAAACTTGTAAATATCGGGACTAATGTTCATAAACTTGTAAATATCGGGACTAATGTTTATAAACTCGTAAATATCGGGACTAATGTTTATTAACTTGTAAATACTGGAACTAATGTTTATAAACTTGTAAATATTGGGACTAATGGTTATTAACTTGTAAATATTGGGACTAATGTTTATTAATTTGTAAATATTGGGACTAATGTTTATTAACTTGTAAATATCGGGACTAATGTTTATAAACTTGTAAATACTGGGACTAATGTTTATTAACTTGTAAATACTGGGACTAATGTTTATTAACTTGTAAATATTGGGACTAATGTTTATTAATTTGTAAATACTGGGACTAATGTTTATTAACTTGTAAATACTGGGACTAATGTTTATTAATTTGTAAATATTGGGACTAATGTTTATTAATTTGTAAATATTGGGACTAATGGTTATTAACTTGTAAATATTGGGACTAATGTTTACCGGGACTAATGTTGATGCTCACTTATAATAAGTTATAACAAGTTTTGTTTGATCATAGCTCTTCTTCAACAGGTTTCATTTGATATACATCTTCAATATCTAACAACTAGAAAATAAAAATATGACAATTGTCTTAATTGTTCTACACTAACTAACAATAAACAGGTGATATCAATATAGTCAATCCTGTGTATAAAGGACACACAAGGGAACCAAAAATGTGCCCGTTAAGAGCAGTTGCTTTTTATATATTATTTAGGATTATATGCACTATTCAATAATGGGGGAAATGAGGCTTCCCTTTATAGACGTTACTTTGTTATAAAGAAGTGCCGTTTAAGGCAGGGTTGATTGTATATCTAACCATATATATAATAATAAATAACTGTCATTTCAATGGAACCTGTCTTAAATCACACCTGTTGTATTTTATTTATAGAAAATACCATTGGATCTGCACATTTTTATAAAACCAATGTATTTTGACTGATATTCTGATTTTGAAAACCACTAATTGATGGATAATGGGGTGGTCCTTTACTCTTTGCAAACCACTAATGGGTGGAAGATGGGGTGGTCCATTAGACTTGGAAGACCACTAGTTGGCAGACGATGTGGTGGTTCTTTATACTTGGCAGCCCTCGAGTTGTTGGAAGATGGGATGGTCATTTAGACTTGGAAGAGTGCTAGTTGGAAGATGGGGTGGTCCTTTAGACTTGACAGAACACTAGTTGATGGAAGATGAGGAGATGTTTTAAGACAGGTTTCACTTTACAAAGATTATAAAATATCACAAATCGTATTATCCTGAGATGCTGTTTTCTTTGTCAAAAACAAATAAATATAAACAATGTACAATGTATATGGATTCCAAAAATATAATAAACAAACTGGACTTGAAATATATCATATCAGTGATGGACACAATTTTCTATACATAGCACCAATTATGTTCATTCAAAGTATAAACTAAAATGTCTCACACCTTTGACTCGCTTAAAACACTATCACACATTTTTCTAAAAAACATTGCCACTGCCAGCTCATAAATCTTATCATATCAAATTTAATTGTTAAAAAAAATTGACTTTTTTATTAATCCAAAATTATTAATAGTATACAATGTACACCTATTTACTGGCTATGAGGACAATAGCAAGTATATTGTCCCTCGAGACACCAACTATTTCCCGACCGTGAAGTGTCAAAGGGGACAATAAACTTGCTATTGTCCGAATAGCCAGTAAATAAGTGTTTTATTATACCAAAGGCAACCTAGGAAATCTGAGAAAATATGGCTATTAAAAAGACACAAATAGAAGTTCTTAATAGTAATATTAAGAAAAAATATCAACAATAAAAGCTTCAGCAGATGCCATTTTATCGTCTGGTAAACAAATAATCGTATCTCTCGGGCATGTAGGTGCATGTACGTTAAAACACGAAAGATCCGAACCATAAAAGCATGGGAAAGTGTATGCTGTTTGAACTTCGAGACTATTTCCCTAGGGATAATAGTCATGATCAGTCATCAAAACTATTTAAACAAAATCAGCAATTGGATTTTTATGTGCAAAATAGTAATTTTATCTGCATTTAATTTTATATAGAAAATATATACTGAGGTATAATAATAATATTTAAATACTTATATTCTTGCTGTAAAAATTAGCAAAATTACAAATATCACATAAAAATGTGATGTGAGTATTTACTGATGTACATACAGCTCATCATAGCTAGAACATTGTTAATGTGACGTTAGACAACAATCACTCACTCACTATAATATAGCAACATTCTCTCTTAACTAAACAACTGTGTTGCTACCAAAATAATAGCCGAGTACTTGGTTATATGGCTAAATGCAAAGAGAAGTAATGCTCATTAACATAATGCCACTTTCAGTTCTAACTAATGTCAGCTTAAAGTAAAACCTGGCATGTCCATTTAAAGATCATTTTATTAGTGGACGTAACATTTGATCGAGGATGAAGCTGTTGGACATAGCTTTAAAATGGAACAGCATGGCTATTCTGGCCATGTTTTGTTCAAATGCCCTGTGTGGTATTTGAGAAGGAAACTTTGGTATGGAATTGGCAAAAGATTTTGTTAGCACAATTGTCAAAATTTTATAAGATGTCAAATTTCATACAAAAATCTAGAGCAAGCCATTTCCATCAATCTTTAGTTAAAATGCAAATTTTATGGCCATTTTGAAGAATAATGTTTTTTTGTTTTGTTTTTTATTGATAATCAACTTAGATGGAAGGCTAGGCTTTCCAAAAATGTGAAAAGGGGTCATTGTTTTATAAATTAATTTGGTGGTTTAAAGAGAGATTCTAATGTGTAATTTTGTCATCAGAAACCAAATTTGCATACTTCAGCAAACTTTACACAGAGAATAAAAACGATTAAGGACACATGACCAAGTTTGTTATTAAACAGAGTAATCTAAAAGTGAGATTAAATATTTAAGACAAATAAATAACTTACAAACACGATGGTCATAGCTCATAGTCACCTTTCACCAGTTAATAGATAAATCTGAGTTGTAAAAAGGGGCACTTAGATATTTTGTGACATTACAAAAAAATATTGCCCAATTTCAATTGGTTACAGGAAGTAAACAATATTTTTGATGGCCTAATTTAACATTATAAATAATAGTAACCAGAAACAGTGTAATTATGGCCTCAAAGTAGATAAGGTATCAGAGCTCTTCTGTTGAGTGGATAGAATTCAAATTGCTCCTTATACCTGAAAATCAAAGAAAATACTGTAATATCAATTTCAACAACATATCACTGACAGTCTGTTCACATTAAGATTGGTCGTGATTGGTTCATATAAAATTGTGATTGACAACAATCTAATTGTTCACACCAGACATCATATCACTGACAGTCTGTTCACATTAAGATTGGTCGTGATTGGTTCATATAAAATTGTGATTGACAACAATCTAATTGTTCACACCAGACATCATATCACTGACAGTCTGTTCACATTAAGATTGGTCGTGATTGGTTCATATGAAATTGTGATTGACAACAATCTAATTGTTCACACCAGACATGATTGCACTAGTTAATCAAACAAATGTTGTTTAATGCCAAATGAGCAATTTTTTGCTTTATGGCAAGAACAAGAAATAATAATGATATCTGTTTTGTAGTAAGTTGGATTTTTATAGTGCTAGCTCATAGTCCATGGGTAGACATGGTGCTAGCTCACAGTCCGTGAGTAGATATGTCATTTCACTGAGAAGCATTATCCTGATTCTGAGCCAACCAGTCTTTGCTCTTTCTCCTCAATGCTGCATGCCAAATGGAGAAGCAACAAATACCAGTTTCTATAATCATTGGTTTGATCCGACAAAGGCTTGAACCCACGATCTACTGCAATTGAGGCAAGCATGCTAACCATTACACCACCGATGCAAGTTCACAAAATATAGTGAAAATACACGCATTGTAATTTACTTATCAACCAACTTAAATTTAATGCATAAAATAAATAAATTGATGCTCAAATTAGCCTGTGTTGTTCACCAAGAACACAATTTTTGTTTTTGAAAGATTAACATAATTCCCTCTATTAGACCCCCTACTAACCCCTCCTCATAGACCCCTACTTACCCCTCCTCATAGACCCCTACTTACCCCTCCTCATAGATCCCTACTAACCACTCCTCAAGAAGGATCACCTTAATTTGCATAAATCTAAATCTCCTTTTCCAAACGATCAACCTTGCAAAGTTTGGTTCCATTTGGTTCAGCTGTTTTACAGTAGAAGACTAAAATGTCAAGTCATACTTAAACCTCACATTATAGATTGGACAACTGAACTACTAATGTTGATAGGTTTGTCAAATATAGGTTTGGTTAATGGTGTTTAATGCCATTTTCAACAATATTTCAGTTATATCATGGCGGTCAGTTTTATTGGTGGATGAAACCGGAGTACCCGGAGAAAACTACTGACCTTCCGAAAGTCACTGACAAACTTTATCACATAATGTTGTTTCGAGTACACTTAGCCTGAGCAGCTTTCGAACTCACAACCTTAGTGGTGATAGGTACTAATTGCATAGGTAGTTGTAAATCCAACTACCATACAATCACAACCACGATGGCCCCTATGTAAAATATAGATGGCAGCACTAAAATATTACAAAAACATATAATTACCAATCATGATTATGACGTGCTCTTGGAATGAATGTTGCTGCACAGAATAAAGTCCAGACCAATCCTGATAGAGACCATGTTGTTATAGTCCTACAAATATAATAGGATTTAAAAACACACATGCATTTCTATGAACACATACAATCGTCAAATTTTAAACATCTCTGCATTTCTATAAAATATTAACATAAAATAGCGGTATGTCTGTCATCTTTGTGCTAATTATTTTAACTGTGACAATTTCCACGTTATTTTACAATTTATGGTTTATGGCTTATGGTGTTTTATGCCACCTTCAACAGTATTTCAGCTATATCGTGGCATTCAGTTTTATTGGGGGAGGAAACCGGATTACCGGGAGAAAACCACCAACCTGTTGCAAGTTACAGACAAACTTAATCACATAGTATTATATCGAGTACACCTCACCTGAGCGGGGTTTGAACTCGCAACATTAGCGGTGACAAGCACCGATTGCACAGGTAGTTGTAAATCTAACTACAATATGATCACGACCATGACAGCCCCACTAAAATTGGCCTATGTCAGATATGTCAATACAAGATGTTGTCTTTCACAAAAGATACCACTTCTAAACAATGAAAATATGCACAGACTTAACTAAAGAATTACTCTGGTAGTTTCCATCATTAGATCAAATACATGTACAAGATAAATCCATTTCTCCCATGATTACGGCGTTTTAACCCCGCTGAACCAGTGGTGGAAAAATATGTAATCCTCTAGAGGATTAAAATGTCTTGTGCCTTTCCCCACATTAATTTCAAATTTAGAAATAAAGCTCGTTTTAAATAATGGGAGAAACAAATTCTCCTTCAGTTGCCCATGTGGGTTACGATATTTTTCCACTCTCGAGAGTTAAATTAAAAAATTTAAACACTTGCCTGACGGCTTGTGGTTAAAATTTTTAATTTAACTCTCTTGAGTGGAGAAATATCGTAACCCACGGGCAACTGAAGGAGAATCTATATTTCTTCCTGAAAATCTTAAATTATATTTATAACTGTAACCCAGGGGTTATAAAAAATGTCTACCAAACAAAAATCCAAAATATGCACAAATTTACAATTGACCTATGTAATACAGCAATAAGATGAATACAGAGTTAGGTTCATACAGCATCTTAAGAAATGTAGTAATATTTCTCACAAGATTTTTCTCAAAAGGAACGTAGTGGAACCAGGGTAGATGATATTGAATTTCACAAACAAGTAAAAGATATTCAAGTCTTTTATAGTTAGATTATTTCTTCTACTTCAACCAGACACTGACCTTCTTCAACAAGTTGATTGATTGATTGTTTGGTGTTTAATGCCACTTTCAGCAATATTTCAGCTATATCATGGCGACCAGTTTTAGTGGTGGAGGAAGCCGGAGTACCCGGAGAGAACCACCGACCCTGGGCAAGCAACTGGTAAACTTTATCACTTGTGGCTGCGAGTCGAGTGCACCCTTTTTTGTAATTTACGCGAACCCACGCCGTATTGGTGATAGGCTTGTATGAGCTGTTAGATCCAGCGACCTAACTCATTGAGCCACCCGGACCCCTCAACAAGCTGAAGATTATGTTAAGAGTGTGTTCTCTATTTCTATAACTAACCATATCTCACCAACAATGAGTGAGTTGTTGTTGCTTAACATCAAGTGAGCAAATGTTCAACTAAATGATGTCCACTTTACTAAACCAACTGGATTTCTATAGTGCTAGTTCACTAAAACAACAATATGTGGGTAGTCAGGTCACTCTACTAAGACAAATTATCCTGATTCCATGTTAAACAAAGACATCACTGCCTTATAGAAGAATACTATTTCTATACTAACCATCCAATCCATTCTACAAGCTCTCCAAAATAATTTGGACATGAAATAACTTCAAACAATCCACCATAAGGTATATAGTAACCTGTATTTCCTGCAATAAATAAAAAAAGTAGATATTTAAGTTATCTATTATCAGTTATTTGTTAATTTTATGATTTAAATTGAATGCTACTTAAGGTGTGTTTACCATGGCAACAATTTATCATCTGATTTTCATCATATTTATATCATAGATGTTGCTCTTAACAAAAGTCATCAATCATCTGATTGTCATGTCGAAACGTTGTTCAAAATTGGTTCATTCCCTATTTCCGTTTGACAAAATGACATAAACATACTGTGTAAACACATAAACGACACGTCGTTCCAAATAAAAAGCATATGAAAAAAACAAATCAGACATAAAATCACACCTCCTAACCACTATGTGTTAGTCTGGTATAAAACAGACATCATGTTTAATCTAAAAGTAATTTGATCTTGCCTTTATATAGCCAAAAAATTGCTCATTTGGAGATCAACAACAATCACTCTTCTGTATTTTTCACTGACTAAGGACATAACAATACAGGGTTACTGCTTGACACAATTATTCTGATATTTGCACCTACATGGAGCAAATTGGTTATAGCTTGAAACCACTACTCTGATATTTGCACCTCATTGGAGCATAACATTGGTCTTTTGTTTGTTTCACACGACTGTTCTGTAATTTGTGCCAAGTGAGAGTGAGGTGCACTTGACTAAAACCAAAAGTGACAAAGTTGACACTCAGTGGTTTCTTTGTTGACAAACCAAGAATACCAAGTACAGTGGAAACTTGCTTCATCAAATTTTAATAATTCTCCAAATACAATTATATTTTAAAGTAGAATTTCATAAGCAATGGGTTAGGAAAGAGCAAAATAATACAAGCCAGATATTTAATTTAAGGCAGGTATATCTTAAGATTGACAAGTATTCAAATACAAAGACACTTTCCTAGATCTAGTGTAGTGATAAAAAAAAACTGCATTTTTCACTAATAATTTTCACCTTATCTACTCACATTCAGCATTACATATCATTTCATAGAATAATCCATTGTACAGTGAAACCTGTCTAAACAGAACCCTGAATAAAAGGGAATCTTGTATAATCTGAACTTTAAATATAGTCGCAATGTAGTAAAACTTTGTTTATTTAACCTGTATAAACCGAACACAAAAGCTGGACCCCATGAGGTTCGGTTTAGACATTTTTCACCGTAATACGAACTGTCAAAGTTTACCGTCATCACCTTTCCTGTTCCGAAGAGACCTTAATTTCCAGTCTGCCCACTTGTTAATGATGTATCCGACAGCAAACAGAATTATACCCAAAATAAATCTTGGATCACTGAAAATAAACTCAAATTTAATGTCTTTATTAACAATTGTCCACAGTGGCTTGCGAAAGGTTGGTGGTTTTCTCCGGTTTTCTCCACCAATAAAACTGACCGCCACAATATAACTGAAATATTCTTGTGGTGCTAAGCACCATAAACCAAACCAAACAAGATCCAACTACCAGCATAAGAAATAAACTTTAAACCAAGACCTTCATGTCTATGAGCTGATTCTGTTATTGACTTTTTGCATTATGAAGTTTGGTGTGAATTAGATGAGTGGTTTGTTTGTTGTGGTTTGTGAGATTTTCTAGCATTACTTTTTAATTTATTTGTTTATCAAATTAATTGTCTATTAGTAATATATAATTAGCAGTCAAATAAAAAATGAACAGAGAAAGGATTGAAACCAGAGTAAAGTCTGTAAGTCTGAAATTATTATATACAGTCCGACAAAAGTTAAGCACCACCTGACTTGTTTCAATAATATCTTTTCTAATAATGAACTTATTTAAAATCGTTTGCTGTTTTCGTTACCTGTACACACATACTTACTTACCCGTGAAACAGGTTATTGATCGATTTTTATTTATGTGTATATGACAGGGTGTGTAAAGTGCCACGCGTACTTTTCAACATTTGTGTTTGCGAACGAAAGCTGATTTTTTGTGTGTAGAGTTTTAAGTTTTCTATTGGTTTGGTATGGTGCGATGAAAATTAACCATACCAGAAAGGTGGCAAGCTGTTGGCATGCATAACGGTGGTCTTAGCCATAGAAGGGTGGCAGACCACTTCAGGGTTAACCATTCCATCGTTGTACGACTGATGAAGCGTTTTCGTCAAACGGGGAATGTTACTGACCGTTCACGTGCAGGTAGACCTCGCAAAACGATGCCGAGAGAGGACCGGCTCATATCCAGACGGGCACAGCAACGACCGTTCAGTACAGTTGGTGCACTTCGTGGTAATTTAGCATTTGGAGGCCACATTAGCACACGCACTGTAATCAGACGCTTCCACCATCAGGGAATGCGAGCACGACGACCCATAAAACGTCCACAGTTGACATTACGTCATCGCCATGCTCGATTTGACCGGTCACATGATCATTTGGGGTGGACTATTCGCACATGGAGACGGGTCCACTGGTCTGATGAAAGTCGTTTTTTGCTACGCCCTACCGATGGTCATGCAAGGGTTTGGCATCAACGAAACACTTAATTTCAGGACAACCACATTTTGGGCACAACTGCTGTTGGGGTGGGGGTGTAACTGTCTGGGGTTGTTTATCCTTTGACTGTAAGTTTGACTGTAAGTAGTCCCCCATTTCGACAATCAGGCGTTGGCTGACAGGCCAATGTTCATGGACGACAACGCTAGGCCACATAGAGCCAGAATTGTACAACATTTTTTACAGCAAGAGGTTGTTCAGACAATTCCATGGCCTGTGAGGTCGCCAGACATGAACCCTATAGAGCATGTATGGGACTTTATTGGCCGAAAAATTAACCAATGCAATCCAAAATGTCAAAATATTGACGAATTAAGAACTGCTATCTTACAGGATTGGCAACAGTTCCCCTAAGAACGGCTTAGGCATCTTGTGCGAAGCATGACGAGGTGTGTTACAGAACTTCACAATAAACGCGGTGGATATACTCGTTATTGATTTTTATGCCTTACACATATGCACAATAGATGCATTTAAAAGTTCTTAAATTCTGAAGACTGCATTTTAATGCAATGTTAAAAACTTCCATCAAAGACAAACTGGTTTTACGTTTTTCCAGCACCTGTTTTGAACCCCATTTTTGCCACGTCATAGTCACGTCTTTCAGGATGATAAATACTTCGTAGATTGGTAATTTTAGAGCCCTTGGTGTAGTCTTTTAAGAAGTGTAAGAAAAATGGTGATATCTATTTTATTGTTTTAACAGTATTGATGTAAAAAAATATATCGATAAAAATATAGGGTGGTGCTTAACTTTTGTCGGAGTGTATATATATTGTTAAAGATTTTTTTGATTTATTGTTTGTATCAATAAACAATTTTATGACAACAAATATAATTATATCCAAAATAAGGTCTTGAATCAATCATAAAAAAAGACTAAAATAGTATTAGGGCTACATGTACTAAGAATACAGTTTAGTTGTATAAGTATATTACAGTTTAAATCTGGGTTTATTCTTTTTATGATACAAATAAAATCTAGCATACTGTCTTCAGACTGAGATTGTTTCTCTGTCAGAATTTATATAATTTTAATGTAACAGTACTACATATAACATTAAGGTAACATCTGACAGTATTCTCTAATTAACAATCAGCTGATATCTTATCAATGGAAAATAATCACTTCCTCAAGTTAAAGTAAATTATTAATATTTGTAAACACACAAATCTGCATTATTCATTCAAATAATACACATATATCAATAGAAACACAGGTACAACAAGAATGTATTCCCTATTTTTTCCTTGTTCAGGGCACAGGCACCTGTGGTTCAGCGACCAAAAAAATAATCATTATTTGTAGGTACATTTAATACACCTGCCTTATCCCTTGTATCAAAGTATGTGAAATAAATAAAATTGTTATGTTTCTAGCACTGTATAAACAATGAAACTTCTCTAAACTAAACCCACATGGGACCAAATCAGATAGTTCTGAATTAATGGTGGATTGAAATGATAGATTAAAATTGAACGATTTTGACAAAAAAAATTAACACAAGTTTCATGTTCATTGAGAATTTTATTATGATACTCACTAGTAGTAATTACTGTCATAATAAGCTGAACCAATAAAATCAGCATTCATAAAATGGAAAATGCAGTTAGGAAAAAGTCCTCCTAGTGTGATTCTAAAAAAAGAAAAAAAAAGAAAATCCTAGAATAAACATGATATATCAAAATATAAATACACAACAATGTGTATTCACTAAGCTATTCAATGCCAAATGAGACATTGTCACTCCTATTGGAAACATTATCCTGATTCCTAGGCAACTAGTCTTTGCTCTTACTCCTAAATGTTGCATGTTTAGTATAGAAGCAGCAGAGATCAATTTTATAGTTTTTGGTATGACCCGATCAGGTCTGGAACCCATAATATAACACACTTGTGGTGAGCATGCTAACCATTACAGCCTTACAGGTACACCACAATAAATGCAGGTAAAAAATATGATAGGATTAAACACTGTTTTTTAGGCAATTATCTATGTATAAACTCTGGCAGCTCACTCACAAACTGAATAAAGTCCGAAAGACTTTATGTAAAATTTGTGAGTAAGCTGCCGGAGTTTATACATACATAATTTCCTAAAAACACAGTGTTTAATCCTTATAATTCTTATTCTTGGACATCATGTTTGTTTTCTATGCTAAATACTATTAAAGAAATACACAATACACAAGGAAAGCCTCAAACAATGGACATACAATACACATACGATTGTAAACTGAAAAAAAATCTGCGAAATGTTATTGACGACTTTGGAACATAACCAACGTGACGTCATTGGCATCATATGAAGACTTCCAGTTTGAAACGTAAAGATTAGATGTTATTTGGCCTCGTGTACGCTTCAAGTTTGATACAATTTAACTAAAATAAGTTTTCAAGGTAAGCTTTTTAATTATTTTTGTGTATTGTTGTAAATATGACATGTAGGATTTCACATTTTTAAGATGGCAGATCCTTATTAGTATCATTGCTCGTAGATTTATACGTGTGGAATGACTGGGGGGAAAAGTAGTCTGGCAAACGGAAATATCGATTTATAAATTCCTTTCGAATGACGTAGAATAAGTGACGATATCCAAATCGGATTACGAGTTATTGATAAATACTAGTATGAATAGAATTATTTAAAAAAACAGTTCACTATTTATATTTATATCCACTGTTTTCATGTGACTGACATGATACAATTTATACAACCATACTAACAAGAAAGGCTGTGATTCTGTACTAGCTAAATCTTTTAAAAAGCTACCTTTAAATTAACATGTAAGATATTGTTATAAAAGTAATTACCCTAATGCAACCTTAGGATTTTTGTATCTCATTATCAATGGATGAATTATTCCCCTGAAATAAACATTTTAAAAATAGCAAATTAACAATAATGTGCTCATCTTACAACAACTACAGATTATTCACATGAGCTTAACAAAACAAATGTATAAACAATAATAAGATTGTCACTGAATTATCAAAGATCTAATGTATATAGTGTAATGATTCTACACCTTTATATTATCATTATCTAGGGTTTGGGGATTATGGTGTTTAATGCCACCTTCCACAATATTTCAGTTATATATTGTGGCGGTCAGTTTTATTGGGAGGAAATTAGAGTGTCCGGAGAAAACCTGTAACAGGTTACTGACAAACTTTATCACATAATGTTGCATCGAGTATACCTCGCCTGGGAGGGATTCAAACTCATAGCTTCAGTATGGTAGGCACTGATTGCATAGGAAGTTGTAATTCCAACTACTATATGATCATGACCACGACAGCTCCCATATATTCTGTGTTATTCACATTAAAGGTAAACATTGAAAACCAAAATACTTTTATAGTGTTGCACAAAGATATTCCTTAGTATCGACATTGAAAACTAACATTGTAACCTTAGGAGTGAAATTACCTTTTTTTTTACAGCTGTTACCTTATTGTGATTTGACAGTATTTAACCATGATCTATAAAATTAAGATTTTTGAATCAATCACTGATTTATTCGAATAAATTATAATGTCAGGTATAACATAATACTTGTACCTGTGAATATAATGTAATTCAAAAAGTCCCAAGAAAACATAATTAGCATAGCCTCTTGCATCACCATAAAAAAAGAACACCTAAAATATAGAAGTGATATCAAATAAAACATTATCACAGAACTGTGCAGAATGGACACAGTTTTGTTATCAATCTGAATACAACTTTTAAACAATACACAAAGTCTCTTCATTTTTTATAATCATAATCCTGATTCAATTAATATTTACAAATGTTTAAATCTTTTGACCTTCCTCTTGTGAAATGCTACAATGAATAATCATCTTAATTTATTTTATTCAAAGTATTATCATGCCACAATATAGATGAAATACTGCTGAAGTTGGTATTAAACAGCAATCAATAAATCAAATCATTATCATTTTTTGATGCTCAAATTAGTTTTTGAGGATATGGTTGTCAAATGGTTCAGGTAGCTGGTTATCTAAAATAACTATTAACCTTCCATCAATGAGGCTCCAGATTCACATCCAGATTATCATGAGAAAGTTAACTAAGTACATAATGTGCATTTGTATCTGCCAATAACCTATTAATTCTCCAGTTTCAACCATTATGCCTTGTTGCCATATGCAATAGTAAAACACTTGCTGAGAGTAGTGTAATGTTAACATTCAATAAATCAAATAGTTTTAGCTTTAATCTGATTAAAATTGTGGCAAATTATCTCCCCTTAAAAAGTTTTTTGGATTCAGGAACATTGTGCCTGTTCTTTTATTGAATGTAACTTAAATGTTATTGATTGCTACACATCAATATGAAAAATAATAGTGTAACTGTGTCATTGTGCCTCAATATATACTAGTACCGTGAATGAAGAACTGCATTTGAAAATCTGTAGTCTAAAATGCTTAAAAGTCATGTTATAATATGCATAGAAATATGTTTAATATTTCACAGTTAATAGAAAATTATTCCAAAATTCAGTCACATGTTAATCAATGAGAGGCAGTCGTGGCCACTATTGTAATGGTAGTCATGGCCACTATTGTAATGGTAGTCGTGACCACTATTGTAATGGTAGTTGAATTTACATCTACCTATACCATAAGCCTTTCACAACTACAGTTGTAATTTCGATTCCGCCTGTAGCAAGATCTACTTGATACAGTTTTATTTGATGCACTTGGTTAACAGACACATTTGCATGTCAATAAAGGAATTTCCTGTATTTCTTTGTGTTGCATAGGATTTGACAACAGTAAATGCTTTGAGTTGCTCACAGAATTTCCAAATTTTTGTTGTTTTCATACATAGAATTTTCACATTTTCTAGAATTTTCATATGGTAATTGTTTTGGTGCTTTATACTGGAAATTCTTATGTAAAGAAAAAAATCCAGAGTGGATTACAATCATATTCAATGTTTAACAATAAAATCTTTTTACATTTAAAGTATGTAAAAAGTCTAAGGATCAAGATTTCAGTGGACGATTTGATATTTTGAATTGCCCATCTTCATATATACTCACTAATATAAACATAAGAACACCAGGTACGGCATCAGACAATATATGTCCTAGTCTCTGTGGTATCATTAATCCCCAATTAGCATCCTAAAAATTCAATAAAAAAATATATTAGTTATGATTCCATTAACAAGTTTAACCCTGCCACCTTTGTATGTCTATCACTAGCAGGAACATTTAATGTTTGATTTGTTCTTTCTGTTGTCTTCTTCAGACTTTGAGAGTTTACCATGGCAACAATTGAGTTTTTCATGTTTGTTGTAATTGATGAAACCAATACAATGTAGTACCTTTTTTATAAAATCACTTATTCTATCGTGTTACTGGAAATATGTAATCTTTGATTATTTCTTATGTATTATGCATCATAATTCACTGTAGTTAGATTTACACCTACAAAATGTACCTATGCAATCAGTGCCTATCACCACTGATGTTGTGAGTTCGAATCTCGATCATGGCGAGGTTTACAACATTATGTGATAAAGTGTGTCAGTGACTTGCGACAGGTCTGTGGTTTTCTCCTTGTCCTCCGGTTTCCTCCACCAATAAAACTGAAATATTGTTGAAAGTGGCATTAAACACCATCAAACAAACAAATGTATTATGCATCAAAATTCATTGCAAAATGAGTCATTCATACAAGTTATCTCCCTTATCTAGATAGTAATCATCTGCTGTCATCATTATTTCTATGTTTAAGAATTTGAGTTTGTCAGAGGAACCTGTTCATGTAGTTTGGTATGTTATGTTGTTGTTCATAACCAAATTAAACCAATTACTAATATATTTTTATTTGTCTGAGTACTCGAGTTATTATTCTACAAAGTTTAACTGATGTAAGATTTAGTTAACAAATTAACAATGTAGCTCACCAAGTAATATCGTTGAGATTGGACTCTGAGCTATTTTCTGTTTTGTATCTGTAATAATTTTTCTGTATAATAGAGGAAACGAAACAGAAAATAGCTCCGAGAGCCAAATCTCAACGAAATTATTCACCCAGGTATATTTTACTCACATGTGGAAAACACTTGTGCAACTGCATCATTTCACTAAGAAGGAAGGTCAAGACCCATAAAACTAGTTTAACCCCTCCATTTTTTATTGAAGTGCCTGTACCAAGCCAGGAAAGTTAGCATTCATATAAATGTGTGTTAGGGTATCCGTTTTGCCTCATGTGTCTGGTATGTTTTATTATTAACTGTCATAGATAACCTTAGAGTACCTGATGAAGGCAATTCCAGAAATGTGTTGTGTACACTAAATTAATATCTACGTTTTTATTAGCTAGGTTTTAACAGTTCGCTTGAGCATTTCAGGTTATTTCTATTCTTCAATATTTGAATTGTAAATTGGCTTTACAACTAATGGTCTAACAGCTTATTATCATGGAGTGTTAAGTTTTATTGTATTTTACTTGACGTTGTTCGTTAAAAACATTAAAAATTAGAGCTGTGTACACAGAAATAAAATGATTATGTTATGGAAATCTGCTCATAATCAAAATATTACAAAATGTAAGACTGCCATATATTGTTTTATACAAATCATAAAATATTATATATAATTAACTGCTATACAACCGAATTAGTTAATATGAAAAGGTGTGTCTTCTCCTACGGTAATAAAACTTTTGTACTCTAACTCCCAAATCATCAAATCAAAACACTGTATAGATTGGATGGATTGTTCTGATTGGTCATTATTGGAATGCCAGTATAAAAATCATACTCAAAGGGCTGGTACACTAAACATTAATATTGGTATCATTGGTGTTTGTTAGTTAAATAATTCTTTCCGTCATAATTGTCATTTTTATACTTACATCTCTTTCATGTTTTCCATATGGAGCTGGTTTAATCCATTGTACAATAAATGTTATAACAGCTAACACAAACCCTAATATAACCAATCCATAATGAACCCAAAATCTTATTATGTTATCATCATACAAACTCCATGGAATCCACTGTAAAATCATTAAAAATAATAATATTAAAACAACCACATCATTTCACTAAGAGTGGATGCTTCATCCCATAAATAGCTTAATATAATCCTGCCATTTTAATTAAAGTCTTTTTACCAAGCCAGAAAAGTGACCAGTCATGTATATGTGTGTTTGGGGTTTCTGTGATTTTTTAATAGATTTCAGAACTGATCCAACAGTATGGTACTTTTTTCATTCTATTTACTGTGTACCTGCAATAAGTTTGCCTATTAGTAATTTGAAATCCTGTTGGATAAAAAACAGTTTGTACAGTGTACATTTGTATATGTCTCATTAATTCTTGATGGTGTCATTTCAAATACCATACTTCAATGCATACTTTACATGACACATTGATAATTAATATGTCATCATGCTTGCCTCGATACCTGAATGAAAGAAATAGTCTATACAGTGGAACCTGTCTAATCTGACACACCAAAGAACCAGGGAAATGTGTCGGATTGTACAGGATGTCGGAATACTCAAGTTTTATTTATGTTAACAGAACTACTTTGGGACCATAAATTTTTGTCGAATGCCACAGGATGTCGGAAAACTCAGGTGTCGGATTGCACAGGTTCCACTGTATATATAAAAGGGTCAACCAAGGAATATTTCTACCAACAAGTTTCACTCATGTTTTGTACAAAATGTATCTAACAAACCAGTTGGATTTAATTCAGAAGAATAAAACTAGTGGAGCAGGAATTGCTTTCCCTTCCGAAGCACCTTAGTTTACCTTTGTATTTAGCGTGGGGGAGGGGGATTTTAACCCGGCTTCTATGGACATGAACAGGCTATAAATCGCTCGCTTCTCAGGTTGCACCTGCTCTTAATAATATATCAGTAGAGAATGTTTTACCTCCGAAAAATACAATGTCCCCAATGGAATTAGATCCTGGGACCGCTCCCATTGTAAGCAACTGCTCTACTAACTGAGCTAAAGGAGTTCTCCCCTAATGCAGTTAGCAGAGGTGTCTATGAACCTACTATGGTTCCTATATCCTTAGGTAGAGGAGCGCTCCCTTTACACTCCCCCCACCTCAACAGTCATCATAGCTTGATGCCGAAATATCAAATACCAACATTCAACCAGACCTCCGAAAAATGCAATGTCCCCAATGGGATTCTATCCTGGGATCTCTCGCATTGTAAGCCACCGCTATACCAAATGAGTGCAATTAGCAGAGGTGTTTATGAACATATTATGATTGCTCTAACCTTAGGTAGGGGAGTATTCCCGTTACACTAACAATATTGATATTTTAAATTAAAAAAAAAAGTAAAAAAAAACACTGCACATGAGATAATCGCCTTGAGATTAGAATTCCGAAGAAATTTTCTGTATGTATCTTCATCCTAGGAAATTTTCTGAAGATACAGAAAATTTCTTCGGAAATCCTAATCTCAACGAGATTATAATCTCGTTGAGATTTTACTTCCAAATTAATTTCTGGTCTGATTCCCCCAGTCAAGCCACTGGGCCTTGTCGACTATCCACGTGTGTTACTTTAAAAGATTACAAATAAATATGATCAAGGATGTTGACAAGTCTCTAGACTCTACGACTGTCAGATGTTGCTTGAGCTTTCTGGTCAATTCAATTCATGAATTCTTTGTCAGTTTGTGACATTTTAAAAAAAAATATATCATTCATGAAAATACACTGTATATTCGGTTTGGAGGATAGAAAAGGAAAATGTGTTTGTTTGTTTTTACCTGAAATAACATTATTCGTATATTTATATATACTTGTCCTTGTTTTTAACCCATCCTACTTTCACTTTTGTACGTATCACGTTGAGAGGCCTGTTTTGATTGGAAGACAGTTCTTACAGTTATTTGCATTGGATAATTTAATTTTCATTTGGAAGTCCTCGGAATTTAGACTCTAGACTTTTCCTAAGACAGACAAAGGCCAACTAATTGGTTTGTATCATATCCGGCGATCGTTAACATGCCACGAAATTGTTTCAAATATTTCCTCATATTTTCTTTAACTGTTTTTCTTTTTATTTTTGCCCTCTTGTTTATAATTGGTCCATCAGAGATTTTAAATGACGATGATCTTTTTTATGACGATTCGAATGTGGAAAGTAAACAAAAACCTGAAGAAAGGGAGAATATTCTGAGACAGGAAATAACGGAACCGATCATACTGTGGTGGACACCTTTTACTGGCGATGCCGGTATTTATAAAACATGTGGCAATGTTAAATGTTTCTTCACAAACAACAGACTCTACAAAGATCACAACAAAACACAGGCATTTCTATTTTATGGAACAGATTTTAAACCAAAGGATTTGCCTGTTCCAAGACAAACCCATCATGACTGGGGTCTACTACATGAAGAATCACCAAAAAATAATTATCTTTTTTCTCATAGAGAAGTTATGGAATTATTTAATTATACATCAACATTTAGAAGAGAATCGTCCTACCCGATATCTACACAATATGTAGACAGTATCAAGTGGTTAGAAGATAAACAGTATTTACTACCAGTAGAAAAGAAAAATAAGTTTTTAGAAGAGTTGTCTCCTATAATTTACACACAAAGTGACTGTGACGTACCATCAGGTCGGGACCAGTATACTAAACTGTTGATGCAATTTATTAACATTGATTCATATGGAACCTGCCTTCATAACAAAGATTTACCTCAGAATTTGAGAGATCCAATTGAGGGAATGGAACATGATGAATTCTACAAATTGAATGCCAAATACAAATTTTCTTTAGCAATGGAAAATGGACTCTGTCCTGATTACATGACAGAAAAGCTGTGGAGACCATTTCATTTAGGATCTGTACCAATTATTTTAGGATCACCTAAAGTTAAAGATTTTTTGCCTTCTAATCATTCAGCAATAGTTGTAGATGATTATAAAACTGTGGAAGAACTGGCTAGCTATATCAAATTTCTCAATGAAAATGATGATGAGTATGTAAAGTATTTGGATTGGAAAAATACGGGTGTATCTAATCAATATTTAAAGAAAATTGTAGAAGAACGAGAATGGCATGTTCAGAATGATTGGGAAAAACAGGAAATAAATTTTATTGAAGGTTTTCAGTGCTATGTTTGTAAAAAGTTACATGAGAATGTTGATCGAAAGAAAAATTTGAAAGTACCGATAAATTTTCAAGCAACTAAAGACCATTACGGTTGTCCAGGTCCTGTAAGTTTTAATGGCTATGGCCAACGCCAGGATGGTGGAGCATCGTGGGATTATGATTATAATAAATCAAAATATTTAGCCAAAGCTATTAATAGACTTGTTAAATCGGGAAAATATTTTACAGGGAAAGACTTGCACCACTTAGCCAAGCAAATCAAAGATGAGTTAAGATGAAGGTATTCCAGGAAGCAGTAACAATTGATGTACAAGCATGTGCCTTGATTAGTACTGCTTTCAGTATTATTATCTTCTAATTAAATTGACAATGTCATGACAATCAAAAAACCCCTTATTTTGTATTAAAACAGATCTTTGATTTATGTGACAAATACATGTAACATGTATATTGTGGAAACCAGGGTAAGTGGTGAAGATATTCAATGCAATAATTCCAAAATTAAACTCTATAGCTACATACCAAGGCTTTGACCTGTTAAACTTTTCACTTAAAGAATCAAAATGTATATATTTATTACAGTGTATATCTAAGTGTATAACTGTTTTTATTTTGACTACATTTTTAGTTCACCTGGCCAAGGGCCATGTGAGCTTTTGCCATCACTTAGCATTTGTTGTCTGTCTGTCTATCCATTGTACAAGGTAAACTTTCACATTTAAATTTTCTCCTCTCAAACCACTGAACCAAATTACACCTTGGGTGGGTCCCTTTCAAAATTGTGTCTGACAGCCTCACCCTCCATTTAAGATGGCGACCATTACTAAAAATTGAAAAAGAAATTTCAGCAATTTTATACCGATATCATATTATGAGTAAAAATATCGCATCAAAATCTTCTTTTTTCAAATTTAAGCTGAAAATACAGAAATGATCTTTGGTTGGGCAACTTTCAAAATTATTTGTGATGCTCCCATTTTCTATTAACTTTAGAATTCAACTTGGAAACAGGTGAGTGATTACTAGCTCATGGGAACATCTAGTTCTCTTATATATACAATGTATATATAATTATATGCCCACTAGAAGAAGTTTAACAATCAAAATGAATAACTGGTGCTAAATGTTTAAAATTCGAGTATACTCATTACTGGTTTCTAAGTTGTTTTTATTCACACCAAGGTTTTTTGCAATCTTATTAAAATCATATCTCTCATTTGCTCCCCTTTTATGTCACAGTGTGGGAGATCTGAGACAAAACCCATATCGAGTAAAGTGCGAGTGAGCCAATGTACATTGTACCAGCCAATGAAAATGGCAATTGCAAAAATATGAAAATGTTACTAAACTGCTATGCATGCTACAAGCAATCTGATAGGCTGAAACATGTATTTATCATATCATTATATATTCATGACATAAGGTCACTCACATGTGACCCCTAATAGGGTTTCCCCAGATCTCTCCCTCCGTGACATATTAGTAAAGGGGAGCAATCAGAGATCTGATATTAAAAGTTTGTCAGTGATTTGCAGCAGGTCAATAGTTTTCTCAGGGTAATTTGGTCTCCTCCCCCAATAAAACTGACTGCCACAATATAGCTGAAATATTGTTCAAAGTGGGCGTTAAACATCATAACCCTAACCCTATGCATAGTCATTAAAGTAAGCATGTGATATCATTTTATTTTTTAATTGTATTATTGTAGGAACGAGTTCATTTAATTTTAAGATAATGCAACTCACAGATAGCAAAATAGTGAGCAGAATTTATAAAATAATCAAAATAATCACAACATACACGGATCAGTCTTGCTAATTTACACCAGTTCTTCTAAAATCAAATATTGTTTTTTTTTGTTTTTTTTTTGGCAGTTAATTGATGAAGGAGATAGTGATCAACCTTAGGGACAGCTGTCAGCTTTGTAAATTATATTATCAATAAAAACCTGTTATCAAAACTGATTGAGGCAATTTGATGATCAGCATCATTGTCAAATTATTAAACAGTTGCATAAATTTGAAACAAACTTGTTAGATTGATTAGATTGATTTTGATTTTTGATTTTTGACACCACTTTCAACTTTATCACTTGAGGCTGTGAGTCGAGTGCACCCTTTTTTGTAATTTACAAAGCGGGGCGTGAACCCACATAATATTGGTGATAAGCTTGTATGAGTTGTTAGGTAATCCAACTACCTAACTCATTGAGCCATCCGGGCCCTTTGTTAGATTGAAGTTTTGATAATATTTCTATACATGAGAATTTTTTATTTTTTCAGAAATCATTGGGCTATATATACATGTATCATTAAAAACTTTGAAAAAATATTCTGTTGATATTACTTCAAAATAGTTTTATACAAGTATTTTTTCGTGATTAGACTTCCAATGTGAATTTCACTGGCCGAAACAGGAAAAAAATCTCACCAGAAATAACTAGGGCATATGATGGTGCACAGAGGACATCATAAAGTGTACTTGTCAACTAATCTGATTTCACATGTCTCACTCGAAATTGCCATGCAATTGTTTTGAAGAAAAAAATGGTTCCTCATTTCATTCCAGCATTTAAAACATCATAGCCATAAATCTTTAAATCTCTTGGAAATTAAACCAAAATTTTTATGAGTGATCTGTTGATGATCCATATTATATGTTAATTCTGCAAATAAGACCTGTTTTTATGACTTTCTTTAAAAGTAATGGGTTAAACTATTAACTAGGTGAGCCTCTTGTTGAGTTCTTGTCACATTAAGATATGTACATTTTTGTAATACTTTTTGTAATACAGTTAAGATGACATAATAATAAAATTAAGATAATAAATACATGCACATATATATCTTTAAGAATAATATTATAATATATTACAGTGGAACCTGTCTAATCCGGCACATCAAGGGACCAGGGAAATGTGTGATATTTTATAGGATGTCGGAATACTCTGGTTTTATTTTAATTAACAGAAATACTTTGGGACCATAAATTTTTGTCCGATGTCACAGGATGTCGGATTGCACAAGTTTCACTGTAATAGGAATTACATTGTTTTGTCTTTTACATGTATCGGGTGTAATTTGGTGCAGGCCTATATACTGTGACATATTTATCAGTTGTGTGTACATGTTGGGTTATCATAACATAATAATTTTCCAAATAAGTTGCCTTTGTAATTTGCTATGTATTGTCTTATCATTTATCTGTATTTTAGCCTCCAAGGTAAATTGTATAATAATTCATGTGTATTGTCATTGTTTTTTAACTTGTTCCTCCAAACATGAAGAATTTAGAGAAAAATTTCCAATTAACTACCTTTTAAGTGTCTATGTCTCCCATTTTAAGGCTGATAATATATATAATGCCTTTAAGAGTTTTGAAAATGGTTAAATTTATTATATTTTTTTCTCTGACATGACATTTATTTAAATGATTCATTTGTAAAAACAAATTAAAGACAGACATTTCATATTCACCTATTTTAGTTCATGTAGCCAAACTTTGAAAATCAAAACAAAATGTATGAAAAGTATATAAATTATGCAGACTTTCTTTGAATTATGTTTTATGCATGGTTTATATACAGATTATGCCAGTATATACAGTATCTAGTCATTTATTTTTCTATATTTGCTATTGTTTTATAGGTAGATGGTGATGCATTTTGTCTTTAATAGAATAAATAAAAACTATTTTTAGATAATATTTTGTTGTGTGATTTTTGTTGTTGCTTTATTTTCCAATTAACAACCAGTTACATTCTAACACCGTTTCTTGAATTAGTGATGGGGGTTGTCGTGGTCGTTGGATTTACAACTACCTATGCAATCCAGTACCTATCACTACTAACATTGTGAGTTTGAATCCCACTCAGGTGAGGTGCACTCAATACAACATTATGTAATAAAGTTTGTCAGTGACTTGTGGCAGGTCAGTGTTTTTTTTTCTCGCACACTCTGATTTCCTCCACCAATAAAACTGACCGCCAAGATATTGCTGAAATATTGTTGAAAGTGGCGTTAAACACCATAAACCTAATCTTGAATTAGTGATCGGTATGAAAAGAAAGTTTGAATAGTGATGGCAAAAAGTGTCACCAATATAAAGATAAATGAAAACAACCTCTCACTTTCAATCATTGAACACAAATAACACCACACTTTATGCAGCTATTATTGCCATGCAGGTCCTGGCTTGGGGAAGGCACACAATTGTGACAGAGTTATACTGTTAATGGAACCACAACCTTTACCCTCTGGAAGTGGCTATCTTGGGCCTATATGGTAGTTGGAGTTTACATTCTATCTATGAAATCATTGCCTATTCATAATTTAAGTTGAGAGGTCAGTTCAGTTCTGTCCCATTACAAGGTATGCTTGATCCAATAAGCAGAGTCATAGTAGTGGACCGTAAAGTGTGGAGGAACAAACTTTTGAAGTTATCCTGAAACTGAGGGGTAAGCTTCTGGAGAGGACCGAAACGTGAGGACAAACTTCAAGAGAGGACCGAAATGTGGGTCTATGACTGACCAAAGGTATCAATTATCACAGGGACTGGTCAAAGGCTTTTGTTACCATGAGCACTGGCCAAAGATTTTAGTGATCACAGGACCATATTTAGTGATATAGAAAGCCATTTTGTCTGAAGAAAATTCTTTTTGATAAGCAATTAAAAATAGAGAAAATCCTCTGTTGAAAGCCCATTTGTGATCATTTAAGAGACTTGACCATTAATGTAGATACAACCATAGTTACTACACATCTGAAACATTATGTAGAGGAAACTAACCTCTCTAAGACTATATGTACCACACCTCGTTATTAATTTCTGGTACCATCGACTCAAACCTATACATTGTCTCACCAAGATACAACTGATAAATAGCTCATTTGGCGTTATACAACAAACACTCACTAAAACCTGTACAAACGGGATAAGGCTAGGATAACAGTGTGACTTGAATTAAAAATGTATGTTATCATTTTGTATTTGAAGGTCCGTCGTGTTTGTGATCGTATGGTAGTTGGATTTACAACTACCTGTACAATCAGGTCAGTGGTTTTCTCCGGGTACCCTGGTTTCCTCCACCAATAAAGCTAACTAAATATTGTTGAAATTGGCGTTAAACAACCTAACCCTAACCCTTTGTATTTAACAACAAATTAATAAAACTTTAGACCTTTTCCAACCTTAAACCTCACTTGGTGAGGAGTGACTTCCCATGATGAGGGTAATAATGTATGTTAACCAGGGTAACATGACCATAGTATTAATTGAAGATGTACATTTAAAGAAAGGGAGGGGGGGAGAATGTATGTTAGATCAATATTTATTAATTATTAATTATTTACTCTAAAATCATACAGGTGGTACCTGAGCATATCATAAACCATGAAAATCATATTAATTATGAAAAGAAAGTTTATAAACAGTGATGGTCAACAATTCCACCAATATCAACAAAACAAACAACTGTTAACCATGTCTCACTTTAAACTATTGAGCACAAATAAAGAAACCAACATGGTATTGGAGATCCAGGTCCTGGCTTGGGACAGGCACAAACATGTGTCAAAGTTTTACATGTTAATGGGATCCAAACCCTTTCCCTCTGATAATTCTGATAAGTTCTTTTCTCTTATTTTCCAGATGTAATTTTACCGTTGTTGAGAATATGTCTGCAGCAGGCTGTGTCGAAGGCTCCAGTAACCTTATCGCAGATGATGTAGACTGGAAAATGTATTATAGATTTCATCATTATGATTTTGAAAATGATAAATCCTTTCAACAGGGATTACAGAAAGTTAAAGAAATACCAAATTTTTCAGAAGCAGTTATTCTAAAGGCCAAAATATTTTATTTTTCAAAGTATGTATATTTTTTTAAAGTAATTGAAAACTTGATATATATTGCTTAATGTAATACTTCCTGGGAAGTGAGACAATTTAAAAGATAACTTACTAGGGCATTTTGAATTTAAAAAAAAAGGAGCGTTAATTAGAAAACAACTGAATTCACCTTTGACCTACAGAAATACACCAAATAGTCACAGGGGCCATTGTGATCGTATGGTAGTTATCACTACCTATACAATCAGTGCTAGCTATCACCACTAATAATAGGAGTTCGAATCCCACTCGGGCAAGGTCTACTCAATTATGTGATAAAGTTTGCCAGTGACTTGCGACAGGTCGGTGGATTTCTTCGGATAATATAGTTTCCTCCACCAATAAAACTGACCGCCACGATATAGCTAAAATATTGTTGAAAGTGGCATTAACCACTATAACCTTAACCCTAACTCAAATAGTTACATTGAAGACACAGTGGACTCTGTGGCTGAGATCAGATGGGGAGGATACCGGTACTTTATATATACCTATGCAATCATTGTAGAGTTCCTATTACCCCTAATGTGTATGATTTTAATCTTTGCTCTCAATACAACCTTATGTGATAAAGTTTGTAGATGACATTAAGAAAATTAATGGTTTCCTATGAGTACACCAACAAGGGCAACGCAAAGCGTGGTGTATCCCCTCGCCTACAAATTTGACACGGTGACCTTGACCATTGACCTATGACCTTGAAAATCAATAAGGTTCCAGATTCTCTTAAGGACTAAGTATGTACCAAGTTTGGTCAAAATCCATTGAAGGATCTTGATTCTAGAGTGTTCACAAGGATGTTACGGACGGATGGACGGTAGCGTTACTATATCTCTTCGCAATTTCGTTGGCGAGGGGATAATAAAACTGTCTGTCACAATGTTGAAAAGTATTGTTAGAAAAAGAACCCACAATCATAATCCTAACCAAATCAAAATTATTTTTAAAAAAAAAAATGGAAAAAAAGAGGCACCTCCACTCCACCCCCATACTCTAATACGGAGAAGTATTTATTGATATGAATATTTACTCTTGAATTCATTCATTTCAGAACTTTCCAACCAGTGAATATGACAGACTACAATACTTGGCTTAAAAAAGAAACAGGTATTTTATATTATTTTTTTCTTCTAAATTTTAACATTGATTTTTGATCATATTTTTATGTAGAAATGCAAGAAATATTATACTTGTTCATTTGTAGATCCTATACATGATGTAATACTTTAGTTTTAACAATCTGTGCTATTCTTGGAATTTTGAGATTTTTTATAAGTGTGCAATATCTGGTCGTTTTGTCCATTTTATGTATTTCAATGGTCAATCGGGCGTAAAATTTGAAACAATTAATTAGCCAACACTTGATCAATCAATGAAATATATTCTCTGTTAAAAAATATTTCTTAAGTCTAGAGACTGGAAAGGAAGTCATACAAGCCTATGGGTTTATGGGGGCTGTGGTAGTCATGGTCGTATGATAGTTAGATTTACAACTACCTATGCAATCGCTGCCTATAACCACTGATGTTGTAGGTCCGACTCCCACTCAGGGTAATGTGTACAACATTATGTGATAAAGTTTGTCAGTGACTTGTGGTAGGTCGGTGGTTTTACTCTGGGTCCTCCGGTCTCCTCCACCACTAAAACTGACTGCCACAATATAACTGAAATATTATTGAAAGTTGTGTTAAACATCATAAAACTAAACCAACCAACCTATGGGTTTATGTTTTGTAGAGAATTTAAAAAACCTGGTAATACTTCATGTATTTATGCATTTTTTTATCCACTTGGGACAGGGTAAAAATATGTTCTTAGTTTAATGCTGGTAGATTTGAGAAATATGTATATTTTTAAACTTTTATCTCAAAAACAACAAATTCATGATTCATTTGCAATTTTCAAATTTTGATTATCTTTTTTAAGTTAAATATATAATTTTTTTAAATATTTAACCCATAAATATAATATGAATATCCTTATTTTAATTGTTTTTTATAAGTAATGAGCCACTACACCATATAAGGGGGAGTAACTCCATTGACTTCTTTCTGGTTAAATTCACATTTTTGAGTGATTGTTGTCTTTAATGTCAGTGACTTGCAGCAGGTTGGTGGATTTCTCTAGGTACTCCGGTTTTCTCCACCAAGAAAACTGACTTCCACAATATAACTAAAATATTGTTGAAAGTGGTGTTAAATACAATAACCCTAACCCCATCATTCAATGTACAGGAGGTTATTTTTATTTAAGATGTCTATAATAATAGATATTGACATTGTACATTTCTTAAATTTTGCAGTTTAGTTTTTGATTGATAATAAGGAGAATGTACACTTTTTTTCTCTAAAAAATCAAATTTAGCCTATACATGTACATGTAAATATTCTGAGTTTATTTTATTTATTTAATTGACATTGTGTTTATTTTAGGTGATTCCTCAACAACAGAATGTACAGTGAATCAGTCTACTCCTGGTGAAGATGAAACAATTAAATCAAAATCGACAGAAACAAGAGAAATAACTGTGTCTGTTTCTGAATCTGGAAAGGAGGACATTAATACAAAAAATAATGAACCTCATTGTAAAACAATACAAATATTGACACAGACCAACAATTTTAATGACCAATCTAAGAGAGATAATTCTACTGACTTGTCTGACAATCTAGAGAAAATTTTAAGTTTAGCTGATGTAGCAGAATTCATAGAAAAGGGACTACCATTGCCAGGAATTAAAGACTTGGATATTAAACCATTAGAAATTGATCCACAACCTTCAACATTACAAAGGAAAAATAAACCATGGGAAAATTAAAATATCACCTAGTTTATGTTTTTGTTCTTAGCCACACTATCTAGATTTCATATGATCTCTTGTTACTTAATTTATTTTTGTCTATATTGGTCATATAGCTGTGTCTTTCTTTAAAGAAACGTTCCAAAATCAAAATTTTCACTTTTTTTTTTGTATACTTCCTATACACCTATATTAGTATATTTGTTACAGAAATCAGAAACCAGAGGCTCACTTGTACCTGAAAATGACTCACCTGGTTATATATTCATGCATTGTTTGGGTTCAACAAGTCTGTAGATTACTCATCACCGCCATGTTATTCACTGGAACAAGATTTAATTACATACATCATTTCCACCCAGTTAAATATAAATCATTTAGACTCATAGCTTCTGAGTCAGAAACAAGAACTGGTCATGATATGGCTCTTCTTTTTATGCAGGACCAAGTCTAAATAAGAAATCTTTGTACAGGACCTCACAAACATCATTTGTTACAAGTTGCAATTCCCTTAGAGACTATTTCTAATTAAAGTTTCAGTCCAACAGAGATGTTAATTGGCCATTTTGACACCAATTCTTTTACTTGAACAAGTCAAAATGAGGATTTTTTGGTGAAGTCTCCACAAACATCATTCCTGCAAAGTTTAGTTTCAATTGGTCCTGTTAGTTTTGGAGGGTAAGATCGAAATGTGAAATGTTAATAACAATGGATGACTCGTGAGGGACACAAAATGAGGGTAATAGCTCACTGAACCCTTGTCAGGATCGGGTTATTGGCAGATAATTCCGAAAAAAAGGTTTACAGTAGAACTTTTTAGTTCACCTGACAAAAGGCCTAATGAGCTTTTTGTATCACATGACATCAGTTGTCCATAATCTGTGGTCATGTGTTTGCAGTATGTGTGGTGCTCAAGAATTTTCTAAAGAACAAGTAACGGAAATGAAAATATAAATGACATGTAACATTGTTTTGATTCAAGATTCAAGCTTGCAGAAATAAAAATCACATGAATTCAGGCACCTCATGGAATATCTAAAATCCAGTAAGCTCAGACTGTTTGCCGAATATAACATCATTTCAATTTCATTTTATGATAGCATAAATCTAACAGAGTTGTCTCTCTTTTGGTACTTTGAAATTTTTGTCAATGATGAAGACTTGGACATTTTTGAGTTACTACTAATATTACAATCATGAATATATCTCAAATAAGTGTAAATATAGTGCTTTACTATCTATATGGTAAATTCAAGGGTGACCTATTAAATACATCCTGGCTAAGTTAAAGAATTAAAGTAGAAAATTCAAGGGTGAACTATAACATATATCCTGGCTAAGTTAAAGAATATCATTTACTATACGATAGTATGAATATATCAGAGTTTACCCCTATAGAAAAGTTGCATTTGCAATACTGTAAAATTTACTTGGTGTTAGAAAAAGCTCAACTAATCTTGGAGCAAGAGTAGATTTAGGAAGACTCCCACTGGAACTTTATACTAAATTTTATTCTATACTGTATTTTATCAGATTAAATTCTGAGGAAATAAACCCTCTGTTAAAAGAATCATTTTTACTTACTCAAAATTTAGATGACAAGGGCATTTACTCATGGTTTACATATATTAAAGATGTGATGGAAGATTTAAATTTAGATTTGGAAAAAATTAAGGAATACTCTTTGAAAAAAATAACAAAATCTACAAGAGACAAAATAAAATCAGAAATTAAATCTGTCTATGAAAGCTTATTCAAGAAGAAAATAACAAACATTGATGATAACAGTAAACTCAAAATTTATAAAACTCTAAAAAATTCCGGTAACATCTCAGAAGAAAACTATTTATCCTGTCCAAAATTAGAATATAGAAAACTAATAACAAAATATAGAATAAGTGATCATAATTTGCTTATCGAAAAAGGAAGATACTTAAAAATCCCCAGAGAAGAAAGACTCTGTAAAAAATGTAAGAAAATAGAGGACGAAACTCACTTCATTTTATATTGCAAAAATAACAATGCCACAAGAAAAGATTATTTGGATTT
>MJUT01023804.1:981240-1005684 GCA_002080005.1 Gigantidas platifrons
TAGAGATAGAGGGAAAGTTTAAACTGCAAAAATGTTCAGCATGTCAAGATCTACAAAAAAGTTCCCACAGTTGAAAATGTCCGACAACTGTGTGAAGAGTTGTCCTCTTGAAATGCATTTTTTTGTTGACTATCACTGCTTTTGGTTACTCAAATAATCAAAGGGAAGCAACTCTATTACAAAATGTGAAGTAGCAAAAACTAAATTTGTAGAATCTTTTGACATTTATGTTTTTTTACAGCAATGTTGATAACTTACATTAAAAAGGGAACTCCTGCCCAAATTATTTTGGAGAGGGGGTCTGCAATGACGACTACATTTGTTATTTTTTTACCGAAGTCATTGACTGATGTTGTTATTATACCCAGGTGAGCTATACAGGCTCCTGGGAGCCTCTAGTGTTGTACTGTATCCAGAAAAACTGTATTAAGATATAAGTGAATTTTGAGTGAAAAAAAATGGTTTTTAGCCAAACCTGGCAGGAGTAATCCTTGGGGGGTCCACATTCTAAACTGTACCCATTAGGTCTGAATTTCATCCAAGATGGCTGCCATTACTAAAGATAGAAATTTTATTAATTTATCAAACCAGAATCTGATTGAATTTTAACTGAGATCAAAAACTATAATGAAAAGTATAGATGATTTTGTGGTATAGTTGTGATCTTTAGATAAATGTTTGTTTGTTCATGTGAGAAATTCAGGCTCAGATGAGCGTCTAGTTTTCATTTTTGATGGTTTCATTTATTACATTTTGAATTATTATTTTAAAGCAAAAAATCTATAATTTTGAGAATTGCTATTTAAACTCAAATGGACCACCAATGGGTTTTTTTTGAGTGAAACCCCTCAAATATGTCTCCATTCCCTTTCTTTGATGTCATTATATTATGAATATAAAAGATGTGTTATGAAATATCTCTGTTGTAGTGAAAGATATCATTAAGGATGTAGAAAAGATGGACAAATTATCAAAGACCAAAAATCCCTTGACCAAACACCAGGTTTGTGGTTATAATATAAAGTAACTACATTCAAATATGCAATATTCTAACTTAATGTAACCTGTTAATGATGAAACATTATTTTTAGTTCACCTGGCCAAAGGGCATCAGGGCTTTAGCCATCACTTGTCTGTTATCTGTTGTCCGTTAACTTTTGACACTTTAATCATCTTCTGCAAAATTGCACAAGCAGATTGATTCAAACTTTGCAGGGTTGGTCCTGAGATTCAGATTTTTTACAAAAGTTGACTTTGCATATATACTATCATTGGCCTTCTAGTGAGGATGACATTGTCGTGATAAGATGAACTTGCATGTTACCACGGATAAAATAATAAAATAGTTAACACGATACTTTTTAGTTTATTTAAATGTTAATTTAAAGAAAAGTTACAGTGAAGGATCTACTAGTTTAACATGTATATCACATACATAAATTTAAATACTTATGAGGGTATAAATAAGTAGAAGGCGAAGGTTGGTATCCATTAATGGTTTAACCTCACAACCCTTTTGTGCCTGTCTTGAACCAGGACCTGGATATCCATTGGCATATGTAGTGGTATTCATTTTGTTCAAAAAGTGTAAGTATTGTTGATATTGGGTGAAATGTTGTTTATAAAAATGTTAATCTTTTCTTAATGATGAAGAATTGTTCGAGCACACACAAAATTTCATAATGTTGTTATGCTTGAAAAAAATACTTCTCAAGCAACCTGAAATTATTACCAGGCCACTAAAATTTTAAATTTTTCACTAAATTTTCATTTCTGGTGGTCAATGGGCAACTTCAATTGAAAAGCTATTTTGAGGGCTGCGATATAACTGAAATATTGTCGAAAGTGGCGTTAAACACCATAACCTTAACCCCCAACCTTTTAATAATTTATTGCAAATATAAGTCATCATTAAAGATGGATGTTGGATCATTATTTCTTGAGCCCACACTAGAAGTAACTGTCTTTTTATCTTCATATTTCAGACCTTGAATGTCAGGAAAAATAGTTCATCAGAAGAAATAAACAATGCACAGAAAACTTATTGTAAGATTTCTTTATTAATATAGAATTTCCAAATATTCTGCATGTTAAATCTGGATATCATGTGTTCAAATTTCACGTTCTTAAACACCAATCCAACTACATTCCATTATTTGAGCGAGTGATTGTTGTTAAATGCCAAATGAAAATATTTAAGCTATATCATGTTGATCCAATACTAGATTGACCCAAATGTGTTTGACGACGTGTTCAGACTGTCAAATTTATGTTTGAAACAGATGCATGTGTAAAGTTCAGAGAAACTCATGTAAGTGAGTCGTGCACTCCTCATTTGTCTTTGGGGATCACCATTTTTTACAAAAAAATAACAGAATAAAATAGTGGGACTCATAACATTGTGGTTGAGACTCGTCAATATTTTATCCTACAAGGAAAGTTTGAAGAAAAAAATTTGACCTTGTAAGCTGATCTTTAGACCGATTTGTGTCACATGTTAAAGTAAACTTGACTTTACCTTTTGTCCATTTACTCGATACAACATTATGTGACAAAGTTTGTCAGTGACTTGTGACAGGTTGGTGGTTTTCTCTGAGTACTCCGATTTCCTCCACCGATGAACTGACTGCCATGATATACTGTGAAATCACTTTTATTCGTGGGGTACCAATATTCTTGGTTTTCGTGGGTAGGCTGATCCACGAAATTAAGAATCCAACGAACGAACAATGAAACTTGGGAAGCAGTTTGACATCGATATATCGCCATGCTTTCCTCGAGTGACCTCAACTTTCTGGACCAGCTGCAAAGGGGACAGTTGACAATTTTAATGACGAAATAAGTACGAGAATACCTTTTAATGGGTTATAATCCACATGCAAATGTTTGTGAATGATTTGATTTTGAATGCATGTGTAAAAACGACAGAAATGTTTATCTGTGAAAAGATTTTAACAACTTCCTGTAAAAAAATTACTTCCAAACCATGTACACTAACGGTGAAAAACAAAAATTGAAAATAAAATGGAGATTGAATATTTGTAAGACATAAAAACAAATTTAATATATATCTATGGAAATTGCTAATATATGTGCTCATAAAGTAATTTCAGATGCTTTTTTTTTCAAATTTGATGAAATAACACTGATATGTCTGTATGAAATTCAAAAGCTGATTTTGTTCCGATTCTAAGTTGATATATGCCAAAAAAAAATTGAGAAAATGAACACGTTAATATCCACGTTCCACTTCCGATTACATAATTCTATGTCTCATTTGTCTAATGTATTGAAGCTTTCTTGAAGTTTTGAAACCCAGTAAATTTTGTTATGTTGAAAATATAAAATCAACGAATTTTATTTTAGTACAAACACAAAAAATCCACGAATTTACGAATCCACGAACTTGTAATATTTAACAAAACCACGAAAATTTGTACCCACGAAGAAAAGTACTTTCACAGTAGCTGAAATATTGTTGAAAGTGGCATTAAGCACCATAAACCAGCCACCATCCATTTGGACTTTTTAATCCTTTCGATTTTTTTGGTGTGTTTCATTTACTGCTTGTTACTGAGTTGTCAAGATTTCACTTTCGTCATATTCATTAGTTTATCTTAATTGCACTTGGATGTATGGCTAAATTTGGTTGTGTCTCATGTTGATAATAAATAAATGGAGGAATATAACCTTTAGAGGAATGTATTTTAAATTCAATATATATTGTGTTTTTATTGCAGTAAAACAACATAAATCTCAGTTCAATAACTTGGTGGATATGATCAGGGACAGAAAGCGTTCCAAAAAACAGGTCAGATCTAGACAGGAACCCAGCTCAACATCAACTGTTATTGTGGAATTATCACCTTCCAATAAAGAAAATCAACCACAATTCTCTCTGTCAGGTGCTATGGCGAATGATTGTCGTAACGTAACCAAGGATACAACACAGAATTGTACTGATATAGATTTGACCGAATATATGAATGATGATAGTTTCCAAAATGGTCTTCAGTCCAGGAATAAGACAAGATCATTAAGAAAAATGGACTCTTGTAAAACTACACAAATTGTTGATTTTGAAATACATAAAAGTAATAATTCTGATCTAAGAAATGAAAATGTTGACAAAAGTTGCAATGTAGATTTGCCTGTTGAAAGAAGAAGAACACGGTCAGTTCTGTTGAGTGAACAACTTCAAAAAGAAACCAGGAATAAATCAAATTTAAAAGAAAAACTTAAGTGTGAAAGTAAGAGTAAATCTAATGGAAAAGTGATTGTCGATAAAAATATATCAGATGGATTAATTTCACCTACAGTGATTTTGTGTGCAGATAGAGGTAATAGTTCAAGAAGGTCTTCAAAACACTTAGATGATCATGATCAAAAGTTAGAAAGTCGTGACCTAGCTGAATCATGTAAAAATGTCTCTCAAGATAAAATATCTCGAAGAAGATCTCAGAGACTTGACAACCAAAATAAAGATTCAAACAGTGAAGGTTTGGTTACAAATGAAAGAACAGATCTTACTGAAGAGAATTCTCAAAGAAGATCTTGTAGTGGACTAAATGACCAGAATGAAAAAATTATGCCTGTGAAAAAAACTAATCCTGCCGAAGAAAGTTCCTGTAGATCTCTAAGACATTCTAAGATCATTTTAGTTGATGAAAATAAAAATTCTAAGACAAACAAAAGTAATTCATATGAAGAGTCACCTAAAAGACTTTGTAGGAATTCCCAGACTGCTATAGATGATCTAAATAATAAAACAGATAATAATTTGTCTTTGAAATACAATAAAGATATGGTTGAAAGTAATTGTGAGCAAAAATCACCTCAACATTCTCAAAGGAACATAGATAGAAATAGAAATAATGATCAAGTCGGAAAGGAAAGAACAAACTCTGTGGAAACTGTATTTCTTAGAAGATCGTCAAGAAGGTCACATATACAAGAACGAGACGAGAACAATACATGTCAATCTCATATGATTGAAGATCCAGATATTACCCAAAGAAAATCGTCAAGATCACAAAGTAAATCTGTTGCATTACATGATAAAAGAGAAATTAAAAAAACTCAGAAGAATTCAATTGGTTTTGTCGAAAAACAAAAAAAATCAGAAAAGAAAAAAGACGACTATGATTGGGGCGAGTTAGATCTAGAGGATGCCATTGTAATTTCTGATACGGAATCAGAATCCAAATTTCCAATGGAAGACGAGTCTACTGTAAGATTTGGAGAGATGAATTGTGATAAAAACAAAAATATGTCTTCTTGGTCAAAAACGAGTACAATATCAACTTCCTCTTCAAAAACCAACGAATCCAATTTTTTTGTTCTGTTTGATGAAAAAAATGAAAGCAGTACATCAAACAGAGATAAGTCAAAAGAAGCAGTTGTAAGAATCCATAGACTTAGTGACGTTTCGACACATCTGTCAGTGAATAAAGAGGAAAGAGGAAAAAGGCCTATGCAAAACCAAAACAATTGTATGACATCTACTCAATCGAGGAAAGTCAGTCAAGTTGAGAATGTAGAAAAAAATAAAGATATTCACAACAAAGTGTCCACTTGTGAAAATGAACCAATTATTGAACAGTATGATCAATTAGATAATTTTAAAGAAAGTGGAAAAAGAAGCAGAAGATGTGCTGTCAGAGTGGAGCACGCTAACAGGAGACTTACATCACTGAAAACTTGCAGACAGTCAAGAAATTGCTCTAAGAAAAAAAATTCTTTAAACAATTTTAGAAAATTTTCAAGGCAAGTGGAAGATAATGGTGAAAACATGAAAGAGGGGAGAAATTTGGTTGATCAGACTAGCAGTGAAAATGGAAAACCACCAGGTTTGTCGGCTATAACCATAGACGAATACGAAGCAGATTTGTCAACCCATGAGGACAAACAGAAAGACGATGAAACACCAGAATTAATCGATAGAAGTATTTCAGGTACTTATGAAAATATGTCTCGGAGTCAAAATCATGTTTCTCCACGAAATATTTTCTTAGAAAATATATATTTGGGACGTCAGGTAAAAACGAATTCAATATCAGATGGAGAAAATGACAGTAACTATGACAACAATACGGGGGAAGTCCTTATGGATGATTTTATAGCGGATGACCAGGAAAATACTGTTGCTAATAATTTGGATGAAGACCAACAAACAAATATATGTGGAGATCATGATGTTATACAAGAAGAAACACAGTTATATGTTGATGAATTCAGATCTAATTTAACGTCTGCTCTTCAAGACAGTTTCAATATAGAGTCTGTAACAACAGGAGCAGAAAATAGCGATTCATATCAAACAATAGAAATGGAAAACGACAAACAATTGTTACTGCCTGTTCCTGTGTTTTATGATGAAATGGAGAATTCTGAAGTTGACTCAGATATATTTGACAATGTTATTAATGGCACAGTTGGTAAGTTAATTAACGATGGAGCGTGTCTTGTTCTAGTTCTATATATTAAACAGACTAAAACAGATCATGGAAGAATACAGAATTCTGAAGAAAGAAAGTCATAACAAGATATGATCGTTATATCTGACAATACAATAAAACCTGTCTATACTGAACTTCCTTAGGACCCACTTTTGTGTTTGTAATAGACAGTTGTTTGGTTTACACAATTTATAAAATTAAATTAACAAATATTTTCTACATTAGGTCTTTATTTTGGTTTAAGTTTGATTTATACAAGATTCTGGTTTATTCAGGGTTTGATTTAATAGACATGTTTGTTTTATAATTAAATTAATAAAGTTTTTCTATAGTAGGACTTTATTTCAAGTTAGTGTATACAAGATTCCGCTTTATTCAGGGTTTGGTTAGAATGGTATAACTGAATATGGTTATTACAATAGGATGAATATCGGAAAATATGTAGAATAATGTCTCTGTCTATTTATGCCCAAAATAAGGTTGTTGTAAAGCTGTGTATAAACAGGAAGAAGCTTGATCAACTGATTTAAAGTATTAAGATTTTTCACTTGTTTTTGTCTCGCCTGCTAAGGGCAAGACATTGGTATTGCTTTCCAGGCGGCAGCGACAAGGTCTTAATAATGTCAAATTTTTGTGATTTCTTAAAGAAATATGTTTGAAAAGTCTAAATGTTTGTTGATTGTGCAAATGAACTGTAACTTGTCAATTCACACATTATTTAACCAGCACAACCTGATACATACCCATGTAGAACTCTTGATTTCTATTTCAGATTATGATATCTCTGATGTCGATGAAGATAATGACTCTATACAAACAATCTGGCCAGCATTATCACAGTGTAATATTATAGGAGAGCAAGGAGGAAGTACTAGTGCCTCAAAGGACCAACCTCGTTCAATATTGACCCCTCGTAGGCATAGACATACCAGTGGATTATCAATTTCTAGTTTGGCAGGGGACCCGTCATTACCATTGATTACACCAGATAAAATCAGACATACCAGCGAGTTATCAGGTCGTCTTGGCGATGTCTCAGGGAACAGTGCTATGTCAGCAGTCATACCTCATGTAGGAGGAATAAGGGTAGGTTATAGATTAAGTTTATTTAGCTGATCTTGACCATAGTTTTAGGGGCCTAGGTGACTGAGAGGTTAAGGTCTTTGACTTTTGACCTCAATCCTGACACCACTATGTGGGTTTATGTCTGATATACACCTCAGTTGTTAATGTATGCAGACATCTTTCCATGCCATGGCCGTGGGTTTCACCGATCAGATTGTTAAAGCTCTTCAGTCTTTCCCACCTCATTTAGTCTGGTAGTCAAGATATAGCTGAATTAAACAAAATTCTGAAAGTGGTGATTAATATCAATAATTCAACCTACAGATCCATATGAGGTTTTATCATCACTTTTAGTAAGATGTCATTGGTGTCTGTCTAAGTGTTAGCTTTTCACATTTAAGTCTTTTTCTCCTAAATTACCAGAACAAAGTGGGAAAATTAATAAATGTTTTTTTTTTCACAGAAACTAGAAACTTGATTCAATTCAAACTGTACATTAATAATCAATGGATTATCCCTTACAACATTTTTAATTTTTGTGTGGATCAGAAATCCAAGATGGCTGCCACTCCAAATAAAATCATAGGAATCTATGGGAAAAAATACTGTCGAACATTCTTTATATCTGAAACCACTGAACTTTTTGACAGTAAACTTTGATGGAATGTTCCTTGGATAGTGGCACTATTAATGCTCTGCTAAACTGATGGAATGTTCCTTGGATAGTGGCACTATTAATGCTCTGCTAAACTGATGGAATGTTCCTTGGATAGTGGCACTATTAATGCTCTGCTAAACTGGTGGAATGTTCCTTGGATAGTGGCACTATTAATGCTCTGCTAAACTTTGATGGAATGTTCCTTGGATAGTGGCACTATTAATGCTCTACTAAAGTGATGGAATGTTCCTTGGATAGTGGCACTATTAATGCTCTGCTAAACTGATGGAATGTTCCTTGGATAGTGGCACTATTAATGCTCTACTAAACTGATGGAATGTTCCTTGGATAGTGGCACTATTAATGCTTTACTAAACTGATGGAATGTTCCTTGGATAGTGGCACTATTAATGCTCTGCTAAACTTTGATGGAATGTTCCTTGGATAGTGGCACTATTAATGCTCTGCTAAACTGATGGAATGTTCCTTGGATAGTGGCATTATTAATGCTCTGCTAAACTGATGGAATGTTCCTTGGATAGTGGCACTATTAATGCTCTGCTAAACTGATGGAATGTTCCTTGGATAGTGGCACTATTAATGTTCTGCTAAACTGATGGAATGTTCCTTGGATAGTGGCACTATTGATGCTCTGCTAAACTGATGGAATGTTCCTTGGATAGTGGCACTATTAATGCTCTGCTAAACTGGTGGAATGTTCATTGGATAGTGGCACTATTAATACTCTGCTAAACTGATGGAATGTTCCTTGGATAGTGGCACTATTAATGCTCTGCTAAACTGATGGAATGTTCCTTGGATAGTGGCACTATTAATGCTCTGCTAAACTTTGATGGAATGTTCCATGGATAGTGGCACTATTAATGCTCTACTAAATGTCTTTTTAGTGTCAATCAAAGATGTCTGCCACTGCCGTTTTAGCAGAGAATCCTTTCGGAAAATGAATAATTATTTTCTTTCAGAAAGTAGGAATTTGATGGAAATCAAACTGAGCATAAATAATCAATTACTAAGTTTTAATTTTTTTGTGTCAATTAGTGAAGACCAACTGGAGCAACCTTTATAAATCTAACAAGAAAAGAATATGGAAGTAAATGAACAGGAAACAAAATTTTGTTAAAATAAAAAGTTTAGGACTTTCCTTGACGTCACTTTTCAACCTGAAGATTTTCAAAAATTGTGTATGAATGACTGTGAATAGATTTCTTCTTTTCACTCGAATCCGACTGGTATGTAATCTTCAACAGAAACAGATACTGCATAAGATATCTATATTTTTATTCATTTGAAATAAAGCACTGCAAGAATGATTTATGAATGATTCTGATAAAAAAAAAAAAAATCATATTAGTGTTGGTCTAATATCCTATGCAACCATTTGGCAAAAAATATGCAAACATTCTTCCAAAATTAAGATAGGTTGGTAGGTAAAGCTATTAAATAAGTTTAGGGTAGGCACTAAGAATAAGAGTTGGTAGGTTAGTGGAAATACACAAGGTTTTTTTGGCCTTAGAGGGTATAATAATTATTATGATGGGTTGAATCAGTGATCCATTAAGCTGAACTATAATATTTTGTCATTGTTATTTGCAGGTCGTGAATTCTGCAGCCAAAAGATGCTTGGAGAATGAACAGTACAAGTAAGTAGAAATCCCCTTTGAAAACAGAGGTACATGAGGGAAACTTGGTGATTAAGGCAGTTAAAATAAAAAAAAATTGAAGAAAAAAAAATATTCACAGTAATGGTCATAACAATATGAAGCCACTGCACTCTCAAATCTCAAAAAACCGCATCGGTGGTATAATGGTTAGCATGCTCGCTTTGATTTCGGTAGATCTGGGTTCAATCCCCTGTTGGATCACACCAAAGACTATAAAATTAGTATTTGTTGCTTTTCCACTAAGGAGTAAGAGCACAGACTGGTTTACTAGGAATCAGAATAATGTTTCGGAGTGAAGCGAAAAGTTTACCCACAGATTGTTGTTTCAGTGAGGTAGCACTATAAAAATCCAACTAAGCGTGTTGGTCTAGAACAAAGCGGACATCATCTCATCAAAATGGAATTGTTCTCGCCATGATATAGCTGACAAATTGCTCATGTGGCATTAAACAATAAGAAGTCGCCCTCCCAAATCTCAAAAAGCCATGGTCAACAAAATTCTTTGGAAATAATAATTTTACAGACGTGCTGTTTTTCACTAGGGCAATTTTACAGACATGCTGTTTTTCACTACTAGGGTAATTTTACATTTCTTTTGATGTTTAATTTTTTTTTGTATTCATGATTAATCTAGATATAACTGGTTCGTTTTCCATTCTAGTAGATCATATCCAGTAAGCCCAGTTAGAGGAAACAAAAGGAAGAGAACTTCATCATCAAATAATTATGAATCAGGATCCAGAGATGATTCTGCTGTAGGTACATTTAACAACAGACCAAAAAGGCTTAAAAAATAAAGAGGAAGATAATTATTTTGTTGTGGCCAAATGATATTTAACTTGGGCCAAAAAAAAAAATGTGGGTTTCCGATTGCATGGTCTTCAAAATTAGGGTCGGTAGGTAGGGATTTTTTTTTTATTTTAAACCTACAAGTATGCTCCTTCCTCTAAAATCACACAAACTTGTTTGTTTGTTTCTTACTACAGCTTATTAATTATTTGACATGCATGAATCATTAATACTGGTTCCAAACATCGATCAAATCATGAATGTACAAGGAAATGAAGAAAATTCAAACAGGAAACCGTGTCTATTGTTGAAGTCGGAAACAAACACGGAAACGGAGACGAATTTCCGGATTTTGTCGATCTATTATTTTTTTTGGCATAAAAAATGTTATGGTCGGCGGTAAAATTTTAGGGTCGATCGGAAACACACATATTTTTTTTTTGGCCTTAAGATAATATGGAGATTGAAGTATGGGCATACATATAAAAGATCAACCATTTAACTTTTAGGGAGAACTTAAGCTTTTTTTCACACAAAATAAAAAACAGATTTTTATCGCATGATAAAAACTAATTTTTCTTTAAATTTAACCAAAATTTCGTGTTAAATAGTGCAGGATCAGATTATATATCTTTTGTATTTTTAAAGAACATTACAGTAAAAAGGGTTAGGGTAATGGTGTTTAACACCACTTGCAACAATATTTCAGTTATATCGTGGCGGTCAGTGCTATCTATTGGTGGAGGAAATCAGAGAAAACCACCAAACTGCCGTAAGTCACTGACAAACTTTGTCACATAACGTTGTATCGAGTACACCTCGCCATTAGCGTGATTCAAACTCACAACTTTAGTGGTGATAGGCACTGATTGCACAGGTATTGTAATTCCAACTACCATATGATCACATCCATGACTGCCCCTAAAGATTTTTTTTTAAGCATAAAAGTTAAATGGATGTTCCATAATGGCATAAACAATTGGACTATTTTGTCAGTTATGTACATTTTTTTTTTGTAGTAGAGTTATAATTTTTAGTTTAAATAATTAGTTATTCATTTTTGGTAGATGTGCATACGGAACTGCTGTTGTAGTAGATTTTCAAGTTATGGCACTTTTTTGTGAGTTTTCTGTGTGAGTTGTCCTTGAATCAGAAAATTTTATATAGTAAGAAAATTTTGTAGATACTATCCTTATGATTTTATTGTCATTTGATGTATGTTAAAAAGATGTTTATTTATTATGCAAAAATACAAAGTGTAAATTTTTAAATACCTTTCTCCTCTCTATAGGATCATATCTCAAAGACTTGATACTACCTATTATTTCTCAATCAGTATATACTGTATTGTACACTGTGACAGTGTTCTAGCACTTTTCTTGAGCATTACCTTTCAGTACCAAATATACACTTTCAAATTCAAATTCTACCAAATACTGACTGCCTAAGCAAGAGCCAAAAGATGCCAGAAATGGTTCTTGACATGTTGTGTTAAAAAAGCAGCTACTGTTAAAATACTACTTTATAGACTGTAATCGGGTAAGATTTCAATAATTTAGAACTCTGGAATCTTACCCTCCGATGGCTGCTATTTCCTGTTGTCAGCAAATTGGACATTTTCTTTTTGATGTGTGCCGCTGATAAAGTCTGCATCACTGAACTGACATTGATCCACAAAAATATTAGATTAAGAACTGACTGATTTTGAAAATCATCGGTCAGTGTGATGTCAAACACATTTTGATGTCACCGATAAAAACAATAACACCAGTTTTGAAGATCTCGACATACAATATCACTAGAATCACAGCTCATACTGTCAAGACTTGCTGTGATGCTAGTGATAATGTCAGTCTCGACCTTCAAAACTGATGTTATTAGTCCCCTACCGGCGAAAGCCGAAGGGGACTATAGTTTTAGGTTCCGTCCGTCCGTCATATTAAAATTTTAAGTTGTCCGGACTTTCTTGTTTACGTCCTTTGATATATTGACTTGATATTTGGTATGTGGCTATATCTAGATGAGTTACAGTTTAAGTTTGAATTTCGTTCTGGTCGAATGATTTTTGGCTGTTATGGCCCTTGAACTTGTATTTTTTGTTCAAACTTTTAGGTGTCCGGACTTTATTTTGATGTCCTATGAGATATTGATTTGATATTTGGTATATTGCTATATCTAGATGAGTTACAGTTTATGTTCGAATTTCGTTCTGGTCGAATGATTTTTGGCTGAGTTTTGGCCCTTGAACTTGTATTTTTTGTTCAAATTTTTAGTTGTCCAGACTTTTTTTTTGGACGTCCTATGAGATATTGACTTGATATTTGGTATATAGCTATATCTAGATGAGTTACAGTTTAAGTTCGAATTTCGTTCTGGTCGAATTATTTTTGGCTGAGTTATGGCCCTTGAACTTGTAATTTAAAATCTAGTCACTGCAAGGTGATACTTCTAATATTTTAGGTCCTATGATTTTTGCGGCCGGTAGGGGACAATGTATTGCTATTTGCAATACTCTCAGATTTCTTGTTCTATATATCTTGTACTTTTACCAGTACAAGATTGTATTATTCTTGATTATTGATGGGGCAAAAATATTTTTCTGATGATATTAAATTAAATATCCATGAAACAAAATTTTACAAATAAAGTGTTTTAAGAATTCTGATTTTTCCATTCAAAATGTATTTTTATTGGTTTGTTAGACTTGTGTCATGGAAGAAATGTAAATATTTTGATTGTGTAAATTGTGTGTAATATTTGATTGAAGAGTTCATTTTGTATCTTTATTTTACTTTAATTTTTCAGAATTCTTTTTTTTTTGCATTCTAGAAAGATGTTATATATCATGTTGAAACTATTACATATGGAAGAAGTCATTAAATGGCTATTTTTTTCTTAAGATGAGTACACTGTATAATAATTTGTTCAAGCTGTATAGACCCTTTCACTATAATTAGTGATGGGAAAATACAGTTCTATGATATATATTCAGGTATGACCACTCTGTTGTCAAGGCTGATTATTCTATGATGAACATCTGTGAGTTAACATACTTTTCCATTTCTTTATTATAATACAATTGTAGTACTCACTATGACCAAGATATCATCAACCACAAAATTTGATATTCTTTACGTAGTCAAACCTGTGTTAATAGATCACCTGTAGGACAAAGAAAAGGTGGTCTTTTTAGACAGGTGACCTCTTAAAAGAGATTCAATTCATATGAACAATTTGCTATGACAGTACAAGAAAAAGGTGACCTTTTAATACAGGTGACTGCTTAATAGAGGTGGCTGCTTGGACAGGTTTAACAGTATAAACAATTTTGTACTCTTGAAGAAAAAATCATATTTATTGTTGCTGTATAAATAGAATTTGTATGCCTGTGTCTGCATTTTCATTTCCTACGCATGAAAATCTTCCAGGAATAATGCTTTAGTGTATTTTACATGATTTTGTAACAAACAGATTAACACAGAATTGTGAATTGCATGCATGAATGAATATATCATACGGTTTGAACAATGTACAATTTTCATGGTTTTTTATATGAATTTCACATGTTTTGTTAATTTATTCATGATATTGATTATCATATAATTTTTAGACAAAAAAAGGAAATACAAGGAAATAATTTTTCCCTTGTAACTTTAGTTTTACACAGATTTTTATTCATTCTTGGACTGCTTTGACAGTGTAATGGTTCTTGTGCTTGGCTACAGTGGGGAGGATCATTATTTTGAATCCTGGTCAGTTCTAACCCTTAACTATAGAATGAATACTATTGCTGTTGATTGCCAAGCTCTTCAAATTATAGGGCAAGAGCAAATTGTTAGTCAGTGACTTGCAACAGGTCAGTGTTTTTTCCCCCAAGTACTCTGGTTTCCTTAACTAAAGCTTATTGTAACTAGTAAAATTGACCGCTACGATATAACTGAAATATTGTGGAAAGTGGCATTAAACAGAATAACTCTAACCCTTAAGAACAAATAGCCAAGAGTCAGGATAATGTGTCTAAGTGGAGTTACTTGCATACATGTGGACTGTTGTTTTGGTGAGCTAGAACTATCAAAATCCAGCTAGTGTGTGTTTAGTATGTAGCAGGCATCATTATCTAAGATATATTGGAGATCTTGCTCACTTAATGTACAATCGCTCACTATATTGCTGGAAGGTCTCCTTGTACTTTGTCTTTACTCCCTAGTGGCTGTGAATGTATGATAAATATATTTACATCTATTTATGCAATCCATGCCCCTCACCATTAAAGTTTTGAGTTTGATTCCCGCTCATGGTGAAGTGTACATTGTCAGTGATGTGAGGCATAATGATGGTTTTATCCTGGTACTCTGGTTTTCTCCTCCAACATCGACACAATATGCTGATAATGTTGAAAGTAGCATTAAATAAATATTCTGTCCTTACTTGCTGAGGCCAATATATTACTTTTGTAGAAATATTCCAATATTGTATATATGATTTATAAATAATATATAATTATTTGGGGGAGAGCTTGATGTTCTATCATATGTATTGAATTCATATTGTGTTTATCTGCAGTCAATAAAGACATGTTTCTACAATCCAAATTTTATATTTAAAGAGCTATCCAAATGTATGCAATCATTGAATCTCTTACTTCAAATGTAGTCCTGATTTAAACTTATCATCTGTAAACCCTACCTCAAATGTAGTCCTTATTTAAACTTATCCTCTGTAAACCTTACCTCAAATGTAGTCCTGATTTAAACTTATATGTAAACCCTACCTCAAATGTAGTCCTGATTTAAACTTATCTTCTGTAAACCTTACCTCAAATGTAGTCCTGATTTAAATTTATCCTCTGTAAACCCTACCTCAAATGTAGTCCTGATTTAAACTTATCCTCTGTAAACCTTACCTCAAATGTCCTGATTTAAACTTATCCCCTGTAAACCTTACCTCAAATGTCCTGATTTAAACTTATCCCCTGTAAACCTTACCTCAAATGTAGTCCTGATTTAAACCTTACCTCAAATGTCCTGATTTAAACTTATCCTCTGTAAACCCCACCTCAAATGTCCTGATTTAAACTTATCCTCTGTAAACATTACCTCAAATGTAGTCCTGATTTAAACTTATCGTCTGTAAACCTTACCTCAAATGTAGTCCTGATTTAAACTTATCCTCTGTAAACCTTACATCAAATGTCCTGATTTAAACGTATCCTCTAAACCTTACCTCAAATGTAGTCCTGATTTAAACCTATCCTCTGTAAACCTTACCTCAAATGTCCTGATTTAAACTTATCCCCTGTAAACCTTACCTCAAATGTCCTGATTTAAACTTATTCTCTGTAAACCCTACATCAAATGTAGTCCTGATTTAAACTTATCCTCTGTAAACCTTACTTCAAATGTAGTCCTGATTTAAACTTATCCTCTGTAAACCTTACCTCAAATGTAGTCCTGATTTAAACTTATCTTCTGTAAACCTTACCTCAAATGTAGTCCTGATTTAAACTTATCCTCTGTAAACCCTACCTCAAATGTAGTCCTGATTTAAACTTATCCTCTGTAAACTCTACCTCAAATGTAGTCCTGATTTAAACTTGTCCTCTAAACCTTACGTCAAATGTCCTGATTTAAACTTATCCTCTGTAAACCCTACCTCAAATGTAGTCCTGATTTAAATTTCTCTGTAAACCCTACATCAAATGTAGTCCTGATTTAAACTTATCCTCTGTAAACCCTACCTCAAATGTAGTCCTGATTTAAACTTATCCTCTGTAAACCCTACTTCAAATGTCCTGATTTAAACTTATCCTGTGTAAACCCTACCTCAAATGTAGTCTTTATTTAAACTTATCCTCTGTAGACCTTACCTTAAATGTAGTCCTGATTTAAACTTATACTCTGTAAACCTTACCTTAAATGTAGTCCTGATTTAAACTTCTCTGTAAACCCTACATCAAATGTAGTCCTGATTTAAACCTATCCTCTGTAAACCTGACCTCAAATGTAGTCCTGATTTAAACTTATCCTCTGTAAACCTTACCTTATATGTAGTCCTGATTTAAACTTATCCTCTGTACAGCTTACCTCAAATGTAGTCCCGATTTAAACTTATCCTCTAAACCTTACCTCAAATGTCCTGATTTAAACTTATCCTCTGTAAACCCTACCTCAAATGTCCCGATTTAAACTTATCCTCTGTAAACCTTACCTGAAAGGTAGTCCTGATTTACTTATCCTCTGTAAACCCTACCTCAAATGTAGTCCTGATTTAAACTTATCCTCTGTAAACCTTACCTCAAATGTAGACCTGATTTAAACTTATCCTCTGTAAACTCTACCTCAAATGTAGTCCTGATTTAAACTTATCCTCTGTAAACCCTACTTCAAATGTCCTGATTTAAACTTATCATCTGTAAGCCCTACCTCAAATGTAGTCCTGATTTAAACTTATCCTCTGTAAACCCTACCTCAAATGTAGTCCTGATTTAAACCTTATCCTCTGTAAGCCCTACATCAAATGTAGTCCTGATTTAAACTTATCCTCTGTAAATCCTACCTCAAATGTAGTCCTGATTTAAACTTATCCTCTGTAAACTCTACATCAAATGTAGTCCTGATTTAAACTTATCCTCTGTAAACCCTACATCAAATGTAGTCCTGATTTAAACCTATCCTCTGTAAACCTTACCTCAAATGTAGTCCTGATTTAAACTTCTCTGTAAAACCTACCTCAAATGTAGTCCTGATTATAAACTTATCCTCTGTAAACCCTACCTCAAATGTAGTCCTGATTTAAACTTATCCTCTGTAAACCCTACCTCAAATGTAGTCCCAATGTAACATTATATCATAGTCTCAGTCCCATCTTTCTTTCTCTTTTTCATAGGATTTTTAACTGCATTGGTGGTGTAATTAATGGTAAGCATGCTCGTGTGGAGTCTGGTAGATCGTGGGTTAGAGCTCTGGTCGGGTCAAACCAATGACTATGAACTTGGTATTTGTTCTTTCTCTGCTAAGCTCGCAGAATTAAGGAGTAAGAGTGAAGATTGGTTGGCTCAGAATCTGAATGATGTGTCCGAGTGGAGCGACATGTCTACACACAGACTGTTGTTTCAGTGAGCTAGCACTATAAAAATCTAACTCAGTGTGTAAGTCTAGAACAAAGTGGACATCATCATCATCTCCTCAAAATTTAACTGATACAGCTGAAAAATTGCTTATTTGGCATTAAACAATAATCACTCGCTCACATGTCAGATTTTAACCAGAGTAACAAAATATAAATATTAAGATGGCTTTTCCAGGTAAAAAAGAAACTTACAACATCCAAAAAATTGTATTTCAAATTGGCATTTAAAAATATATTGATTTAATTTGAAAACTTTACAATAATATTTTTCTAATGTCTTCTAGGTGTAACAGGTCTTTTAGATTGTTTTTTATCCATCTTCGTCTTTCTCAGTAATCTTTTATGTTTTGTTCTATAAGCCTGAAATACAAAGTCAACATAATGAAACAATTGATTGGTTTATGGTGTTTAATGCCACTTATATTTCAGTTATATCGTGGCGGGGAAACAATTGAAAAATCCTCCCAAAGATCAATGTGTTTACAGTGTAAAATGTACCACATGATTTTCAAAGCTTTATTTTGTCTTCTAAATATCATATTCTTATTATGTCGAAACATTAACAAAATGTACAAGAAGTCACAGAGTTTGAGAGTTTAACATCACTTTCATTATCGCGATATAATAAACTAGAGGCTCAGTGAGCTGAGCTTGTGTCGCTCACCTTTCATTCTGTTTTGAGAAAACTTCATACAGAACCTTCCTACCAAATTTCGGTTCATTCGGCTACTCCGTTTCAGAGAAGATTTTTTTTAGAAATAACCAGAAAATAGAATTGCCTATATTGGCCATGTTTGTTAACAGATCGGGACGAAATTAGCAATGTTTATAGAGGACCTTCCATAGATGCTTCCAACCAAGTTTCGGTTCATTTGGCCAAGCGGTTTCAGAAGAAAAGATTTTTTTTAGAAATTTACCAATCAGAAACAAGAATTGCCTATGGCCGCTATGCTTGTTAACGGATCAGGACGAAATGTGCAATCTTCATAGAGGACCTTCCATAGATGCTTCCTACCAAGTTTCAGTTCATTTGGCTAAGTGGTTTTAGAGGAAAAGATTAAAATGTGAAAAGTTAACGGACAATTGACGCCAAGTAATGGCAAAAGCTCACATTGCACTTTCAACGATAAATCAACAAACAGGAAAGAAACAAGTTGCTGATATGAAACCTAATTTTCAGCCCTTCATAATAAACCAGTACCGAAAATACCAAACTAGACACAAAAAAAGAATGGTAATGGTCTTTAACCAACAAATTCTTGATTTTGATTGTTTTCATTGTGTTTAATGCCACTTTCAGCTACCGTATATCATGGCGACCAGTTTTAGTAGTGGAAGAAGCCGGAGAGAACCACTGACCATTTGCAAGTAACTGGTAAACTTTATCACTTGCGGCTGCGAGTCGAGTGCACCCTTTTTGTAACTTACAAAGCTAGGTGCAAACCCACGCCGTATTGGTGATAGGCTTGTAATCCAACTACCTAACCCAACAAATTCTACATTCCTAGCTAGTAGTCGGTTAATAATGAGCTTTCATTTATCCTGTTATTTTTTTTTTGTACTGTTCATGTTTTTGTTAACATTCATTTCTATAATAATGTTTGGTCTTTTTGAGTGGAAACAAATATGTGCAGGTTTTTTATTACTGGTTATATCTGTATTGCAATTGGAAATCTAATTATCAAGAGAGAAAGGGTTGGGATCCCAAGAATTGGTTTTACTCTGCCACATTTTTGCATCAAATTGCATAACAAATTATACCTACATCAACGATTATACTCTGATCTCCATCGTGATCGTACGTTAGTTGGATTTACAACTACCTATGCAATTAATGCATATCGCCACTAATGTAAGTTTGAATCCTCCTCTGGTGAGGTGTACATAATACAACATTATATGATAAAGTTTGTCACCAACTTGTGGCAGGTCTGTGGTTTTCTCAAGTGTACTCCAGATTCCTCCACCAACAAAACAGACCGCCACTATATAACTGAAATATTATTGAAAGTGGTGTTAAACACCATCAAACAAACAAACACAAATTAGAAAGACAGAATATTTCTGTGTACACAATATTTACCTCTACCAAGTATGGTCTTCTCTCTAGCCATTTCTCTCTTATGACTTCCAAACTTTCTTGTTTACAAAAAGTCTTGATTCCTTCTGAAATATTAATTGAATAGCAGTGTAATAATGAGTGCATGCTTGAAATGAAGTGGTATCTACTCTGAGATTCAACAAATTAAATTATAAAGATTGCCACTTTCTCATAAATATACATATGTAAATTATCTCCCTTTATTTTACTTTATATCTTCATTGTAGGTCCAATCTGGTTGATATTAAATAATTTTGATCTGTTGAGTACTAACTACTGACATTAGTTACCACTATTGAAATACTTTATTTGAATACATATTTACTTCACCATGTGTCGGCATCAAATAATAAATTTGCCTCTTTATAATATTTTATGCAGGCCAGATTATTCATGGCCTATAGGTTCAGGGAATGGTATCGGAGACTAAAAGGGGCAGTTGTGGTCGTGATCGTATGTAAATCCAACTACCTTAACAATCAGTGCCGATCATCTCTAAAGTTGTGAGTTCAAACCCTGTTCATGGTGAGGTGTACTTGATACAACATTATGCGATAAAGTAGGTCTGACAGTGACAGGTGGGCAGTTTTCTCCAGGTACTTGTGTTTCTTCTGCCAATAAAACTGACCGCCACGATATTAATGAAATATTGATGCAAGTGGCATTAAACACCAACCCTATTCCCAAAGACTTTTTTTTCCTCTGTCAGATAGAATTAAACCTCTGCTACAGCAGAAAAATAGATTCCTCAGATTAAGAACAAACATTAGCTATTTTATGACATTACAGTACTTATTGTATTGTTTTGTGATATGGTAATAAAAATCCTCCCAATAATGTTTTCTCCTGGTACTCCGGTTTCCTCAATCAATAAAACTGACCGCCACGATATAACTGAAATATTGTTGAAAGTGGCATTAAACACCATACCCCTAACCTCTAACCAGGGCATGAAGATTACCATTTCCCATTTCCCGGGGAAAGTAAAAAAACACACGGGAAAGTAACATGCTGATCGATATTTCCCGCCGGGAAAGTGTTATAAGTCCGTTGTTGCTCGTTGTTGTACTTCGCGGTTACCAGATATACCAGTTTCTGAAACTGGTTTACAATTTATTTAAGCCTGAATTCCGTACGTAAAGGTATAAAATTGTATGTACACAAGGTACCAGATATCGATGTTGTGGTTTGCTGTTGAACTTTCAGATATTTTGAAATAAAAACTAAATTATAAATTAGATAATATGAGTAGGCATGGCCTATAGAGAGGACAGAAATCAGTGAATATAATAGATCTTAATAAAGGAAAAAGGAACCGTTCGTTTCAAGTGAAATAGTCGGCCGAATTTCTGTGTACGAAAATGAAAAGATGTTGCATTAAATATTTCAAAATTTTCATGTGGGGGCATGTCCCAAACCCTCCTAAATAAATTATGCCGGCTTCGTGGGCCTCAACGAGAAAGTAGAAATTTGGAAGGGAAAGTAAATGTTTTATTTCACTTTCCCTTGGGCAAGTGACTTAAAAAATAATTCTTCATGCCCTGCTAACCATCCCAAATGATGCATCATAACTTTTATATATGAATGTCTTGGTCGTCCTGAGTGGAAACTCTCCTTCTGGTGTGGTACATGCGATATTCTGACTGCCCTTGGTAGAATATAGCCCCTGTTTCATAAAGTTTGTAGATGGTTACCCTGGTGATTTTATGAATATAAATTAATGATAAGCTGTTGAAATTAAAAGTGAACCTACCTGTAATCCTGTCATCATTTTCTTGGAAGAAAAAGAAGGACTTGGTAGAACTGAAAACAACTGGCTCTTTTTGTGTCTTTCCTTCATCCACATCACTAAAATCATGTAAGTAAGAAATGTCGTTAAATAAAATTCTGTGGAGATTTCTGTTTTTTTCTAATGGGATGTTTGATATGTTGTGTATCGCCAAAGAAAATAAAATAAAAAAGATACACCAAACATCTAATTTAAGTAGATTGGATTAACAGACATAACGAATCATTTTTTTTTCATACTCATTTATATCTGTGAATATGTTAGAATAAAATTAGGTTCAACTGAGCATATATCATTCACCTGAATATTAATGCAAAGTTTGGGTCAAAAAGTTTGTATTTTCTAAGAAAAAGCTGTCTATTCATGCAACAAGGTGATATTTTTTGTTTTTCATTTTATCTCAGTCTTCTGTGGTGGTGGCCATCTTGAATTTTCAATCAACACAAAAAAACATACATTTTGTTATAGAGGATTACCCACGAAACATACCAGCAAAATTTGCTCTAAAATTGTTCAGTGGTCTCAGAGTTGAGTTTTAAATATATTTCTCGTATGGTTCTATGTTAAATGAAAAATACAATTTTGTAAGGAACCATCAAATCAATATTCATCCACAGATTGCATTCGATCAAGTTCCTCATTTCTGAGAACAGATATTTATTCATTTTCCCATTTGTTCTTACATTAGCAACCATCTTTGATTTCAGATGGCATAAAAACATATATTTCGTAGAGGAACAAAATATCATTTTCCCATATGTTCTTACATTAGCAGCCATCTTGGATTTCAGTGTGGCATAAAAACATATATTTTGTAGACGAACATTATAGCCAAAGTCTATTCAAAATCTTTATGTGGTGTCAAGAGAAAAATAAAATTAAAACATTTTTCTCAAAGAATCCCATGTTTAAATTTTATCCTGTGATGGCAACCATCTTGGATTTCTGATTGACAAATAACCCAACAGACTTTGTAGAGGATCATATAAGGAACATTCCTACCATGTAATAATTACATTGCATATAATTTCAAAGAAGAAAACATTTGAAATTTCAGCCAATCAGAAAGCATAATTTGCCATGCAGCCATATTAAATTGCAAAATGAAAAGAAAATCACAAATAACGTTGAGCATCATTCATGTAACATTTCTGCCAAGTACGTTTCCATTTGCTACGGTGATTTCTGGGGGTAAAATATGAAACATGAAAAGCTAAAAGATGCAGACGATGACAACCAGCTGAGGTAAAAAGCAATACATTGACAAACCTCTGTGTATTCTCTAAATCTTCATTGTTATCATTCATGTCTGAATCACTGTCATCATCATCAAACTTTTGTTGCCATGGAAACATGTCACTTTTATGCTTCAGAATTGTAACACCTTCTTCTGAAATTTTAATCAAAAGCATCTTTACAGTTAGTTTTAGTTATATAAGAGTAATCTAAGGTAATGATATGTGCATAAACCAGGCAACTTTGAGACAATCCAACTTTGCAAGGATTACATATATTGGAATTAAATTTGACATCCACTTTACATAGGATTCTAATTTATTCCAGGGACTGTCATGATCATATGGTAGTTGGATTTATAACTACCTATGCATCAGTGCCTATCACCACTAACATTGGGAGTGCAAACCCTGCTCAGACGAGGTGTACTCTATACAACATTATGTGATAAAGTTTGTCAGTGACTTGTGGCAGGATGGTGGTTTTTTTCCCCCTCCAATAAACCTGACTACCACGATATAACTGAAACATTATTGAAAGTGGCATTAAAACACCATAACTCTAACCCTCAATTAATTCCAGGGTCAGATTAGGTAGTTTTCACTGTTCATGACGTATGATGTATTTTCTACAGTTTATATTAGATGTCTCTCCAACCAGACATAATTCATTTACATTGTATATAACACATATTAAAATTTTATACAATAATCATGCAAAAAATCATATTTGAGTATAAATGGGAAAGTTAAAATTTGTGCATCTGTCTAATTTTAAAATCGCATAACATTTTTGCTGTAGTTGATATATTCACAATATGGGGACTAGAGTTTTCCCCAGAAATTTGTTTAAGGTATGGTAATTGTGCAATTACAGTATAGTTATGTGTCATATGAATGAATATGGCAATATGAGTAAAGATCTGAGAGTACCGACATTACCTTTGTCATCATTTTCTGATTCAGAACCATGGCTACCAAAGGCTGACAACAAAGAAAATCCTTTATCAGTAGTTGTACTGCCAGTTTTAAATGTATCTTTCAGTGAATCAGAAACTTCAAAGAATTTTTCCTTCCCTACTTCAGGTAATTCATCTGTTTTATCTTCTTCTGTTTCCTTTGTTCCTTTCTTCTTCTTTTTATTTATTCTGTGAAAAAATATTTATACAGTGAATCAAATAGTATAAGTTAAAACTCATTGTTGACTCTCCCACTAATAACTAATCATATACCAAGAACTAGGTAAAATAGGTTAGAGAATATGTAAGTTTACCCAGTGCAGATCCATTGACATGGCTAACACCTGTCACTTAAGCTAGTTTTACCAATGCAGACCCTTAACCATTGCTAATAACTCATCCCTTATTAATAAGTTTCAAAAACAGCATAATAATGGTCCCCCAAATATTAAAAAAGTTTCTTTTTTTTTTAATTTATAAAAAAAACAACAATGCAACACGTAGCCATGTGTCTCCCGCCGCAATAGAAAGAGGTGTAATGTGAGTGTAATGTTATCCATGTGATATATTTATAAAATCG
>MJUT01023804.1:1020462-1049704 GCA_002080005.1 Gigantidas platifrons
ATTTGCTCTTAAAATCTGCTTTTGAGCGGATTTTTAATGTTATGCAGTTGATTTTAGTTAAAATTAAGTGACATATTAAGTGAAAATATTTAATCCAAAAATTCCACAATATTTGCCTTTCATATTACTTTTTATTCATGGTTTACTTTAGACAGTTTTCATTGTATTTCAAATTCATAGATACTTTTATATATAAATCTAATTAAATATGCCAGTCATATTGTTCATTTTGATATGCTAACTTTATGAATCAAGACCTTTCACATGAGACTTTTGTATTGGGTACACATTTGACATGGTTTATACCTTTTCTCCTGGGACTAGAGTACCAGGTACACATCCCCTCATCTCATGTGTGGAAGGGTCTGGCAAATTCTCAAATGGATTATGATATTCTATACTATCCTTCTTATCAAAATTTTTCTTCTTTTTGATATCAAAACCATCTTTTCTTTCAATCTCTAATCTGAAAAAGGCAACGTTTTTTTTACAACACACAACAGAAGGATGTACTTCAAATGGCATGACATCCTTTTTGTGCTGAAACTAGAGGCTCACCTGAACCTGTATTGCTCACCTGTTCATTCATACAATTTACATTCAATTAAGTCTAGATTTTTTTTTTTTATTCATTTCATATAATATGGTTCTGTGTTAATCTTTAATCCATGAAAATATTATTTTTGGTCCTCTCATATCACTGAAATGGTAAAAGCTACTTAAGAAAATTAGTGAACAACGAAATGTGTAAACAAGGGCAACGCAAAGCGTGGCGTATCCCATCACCAACAAATTTGACCTATGACCTTGAAAATCAATAGGGTTCCAGATTCTCTTATGGACTGAGTATGCACCAAGTTTGATCAAAATCCAATGAAGGATGTTGATTCTAGAGTGTTCATTGGGATGTAACAAATTTGACCCGGTGACCTTGACCTTTGACCTTGAAAATCAGTAGAGTTCCTTACTCTCATAAGGACTAAGTATGTACCAAGTTTGGTCAAAATCTATTGAAGAATGTTGATTCTAGAGTGTTCACAAGGAAGTTACAGGGTAAAAATTAGACCCTGTAACCTTGAAAATCAATAGGGTTCCAGACTCTCCTAAGGACTAAGTATGTACCAAGTTTGGTCAAAATCCATTGAAGGATGTTGATTCTAGAGTGTTCACAAGGATGTTATGTGGTAAAAAAATGTGACCCGGTGACCTTGACCTTTGACCTATGACCTTGAAAATCAATAGGGTTCCATATTTTCTTAGAACTAAGTATGTACCAAGTTTGGTGAAAATCCATTGAAAGATGTTGATTCTAGAGTGTTCACAAGGAAGTTTATTGTTACAGATTAAAAATTAGACCCTGTGACTTTGACCTTTGACCTATGACCTTGAAAATTAATAGGGTTCCAGACTCTCCTAAGGAATAAGTATGTACTGTACCACGTTTGGTCAAAATCCATCGAAGGATTTTGAATCTAGAGTGTTCACAAGGATGTTACGGAAGGACGGACGGTAGAGTTACTATATCCCTTCGCAACTTCGTTGGCAAGGGGATAATAACCAGAGATGTCATTGGAAAGTATTAAAACCATGAATTCAAATTCAAATCCATTGTTCTAAAGATTATTATTTTTCCTAGTAATTACAAAATTATCATATATCTTCAAATCTTTCTAGACTGCCATTTACTTAGTTAAATATTATTCTTAAAATGCAACAAAATATGATTTAATATTTTTCTGTAGTGAAAAGAGTTATTTCCCTTGCTTCATAATTTTTTCCCCCATTACATAAGTATTTTGAAATTAGCTGGGAAAGAATTGTGAAAATTGCTATATGAATAATCTGGATTTATAATATTTTAATGGTTTCAGAATTTTAGGAAAACAATGGTGTTTGTCCAAGTAATAATGGTTCTTTTTGTTTTTCCTCTTCTATAATTTTATGTGGACACTGTGGTCATGATTGTAATGGTAGTTGAATTTAGAACTACCTCTGTAATCAGTGCCTATCACCACTAAAGTTGTGAGTTTAATCCTGCTCAGGCGAGGTGTGATCGATACAACATTATGTGATCAACCTTGTCAGTGACTTGCGGCAGGTGGTTGGTTTTCCCCGGATACTCAGGTTTCCTCCACCAATAAAACTGACCGCAAAGATATAACTGAAATATCGTTGAAAGTGGCGTTAAACACCATATCCCCATACCCTCTTTTATTATACCTTTCTTCCTATTAAATTTTTGTGATAATAAAATAATTTTATAAGTTTTAACATGGATAACATAATCATCCTAAAAATAAAATAAAAATATTGTTGTCCATGTTAAAACGTTATACAAATTACGCAAGACTCTTGTGCATCTGCAATATTTGTTAATTTATAATAAAGCTGTGTTTTTTATAATACCAAATTGTCTCCTGTACAACTCTCACTACAAACCTTGTTAAAAAGTTCTCCTTTGCCAACTGCAATCTTAACTCTGCACCTTTCCATTTTGTTTTGTTATATAATGAAAAACCTACAAAGAAAGTATACATAGATCATATCTAAAAAAAATGTATAAAGACAAAAGATATCAAAGCTAATTCTTGTTATAAATTAATACGGTTAGGGTTATGGGGTTTAACTCCACTTTCAACAATATTTCAGTCATAGCGTGGTGGTCAGTTTTATTGGTGGTGGAAACCTTCAAGTATGCAGAGACCTGCCGTAAGTCACTGACAAATATAAATTAATAACCTGAGTATTAAGTACTAGCAGTAATTTTTTTAATTATTTTTAAATCTAGCTACAAAACATGACGTTCTGTCAATTTTCAATTTCAATTGCCACTTTTATAATTTTCAAAAAGTTATTTGAAGCTTGAAAAATGGTTCATGGGCATTTCCCCCATAATAAACGTGGAATTAAAAAAAAAAATTATGAGGCAGGGCTAAACCGGTTAATAGGAACCCAACCCTCCCTTCTTGATACCAGTAACTGGATCTCCAAACATATATACAAACAAGTAATAAAAAACCTGCACCGATTTACTTCCACTCAAAAAGACCACATACTATCACAAATATGAAAGACAACATAAACATGGACAGTACAATAGCAGGGTCAATGAATGCTCAGAGTTAACTGACTACTAGCTAGGAAGGTAGAATCTGTTGGTTACATGGACAGTACAATAGCAGGGTCAATGAATGCTCAGAGTTAACTGACTACTAGCTTGGAAGGTAGAATCTGTTAGTTACATGGACAGTACAATAGCAGGGTCAATGAATGCTCAGAGTTAACTGACTACTAGCTAGGAAGGTAGAATCTGTTGGTTACATGGACAGTACAATAGGAGGGTCAATGAATGCTCAGAGTTAACTGACTACTAGTTAGGAAGGTAGAATCTGTTGGTTACATGGACAGTACAATAGCAGGGTCAATGAATACTCAGAGTTAACTGACTACTAGCTAGGAAGGTAGAATCTGTTGGTTACATGGACAGTACAATAGCAGGGTCAATGAATGCTCAGAGTTAACTGTCTACTAGCTAGGAAGGTAGAATCTGTTGGTTACATGGACAGTACAATAGCAGGGTCAATGAATGCTCAGAGTTAACTGACTACTAGCTAGGAAGGTAGAATCTGTTGGTTACATGGACAGTACAATAGCAGGGTCAATGAATACTCAGAGTTAACTGACTACTAGCTAAGAAGGTAGAATCTGTTGGTTACATGGACAGTACAATAGCAGGGTCAATGAATGCTCAGAGTTAACTGACTACTAGCTAGGAAGGTAGAATCTGTTGGCTAAAGAATGTTTGTTTCTAAGTTGTGAGAGGATAATGGTCTATAAAAATAACTCTCATGATGTTCATCAAATTCACCAAAACCATTACAAAAGACCATTTGCATCTTTTAAATAAATACATGTACATACATTTCTGTAGATTTTCAGGTGTAGACTTCACATTCAAATATGCAAAAATTTTCTCTGGAGTACCTGAAAAAGATATTTTTATAATGCTGCTTAATGAATAATGTCATTGATTTCTGACCAAAAGCCTAACACCACTGACCAGAGTTTACATCTGATACCTGCATCAAATGTCAGGGTGTCCAGACACCTTCAAAATTGGAAACAGGGGCTGTGATTGCATGGCAGTTGGATTTACAGCTACCTGTGCAATCAGTGCCTATCACTACTAAAATGATCAGTGTTTGAATCCCGCTCATGGTGAGGTGTACTCGATACAACATTATGTGATAAAGTATGTCAGTGACTTGCGGCAGGTAAGTAGTTCTCGGGTACACCAGTTTCCTCCCCCCAATAAAACCATGTTATAACTAAAATATTGTTGAATGTGGTGTTAAACACCATAACCAAATTAGAAAATCTGTGAGTACTAATTAGTTCATTACATCTGCCCTCATATTCTTCCCTCAATAACTCTAGTAGACATTAAATAGCTGAAAAACAAAATGGCTGACAGTGACAATAAATACCAATAATCCAACCCTAGAATGATACTTTTAGAGCTACAGATATATTCTCATCAGATATCCCAGAAATCAAATTTTGGCTACATATGCAACTATACTGATAATCATTTAAGCTATATTTAAACTAATTTCAGTTAGTGTTTGCTGGTAAAAAGATTTTTTTTTCTTACTAATGAGACAGCACAGTTCCTATTTTTAGCCGTGTGAGATATCCTTGTCTCAACCCGTGGGCAAGATAAGAATTTCACGCTACTTTTCCCGCAAAAATGTTACGTTTCGCAAAATGTCATTGCATCAATAAAATCGCTTAAATATTTACGTTTTGTGTATTTACAAAAATCTAGTCAGCCATTTATCAACTGCCCCCGAAAATTAGGTTACAATAGAAACATGCATCCCTTTCATCAAAAACACACAGGCTTACACAAATTAAGGGGAAATAACTCTGTTTACATCGTCTGCTAAAAGTGCATAGCTNGAAATTTTTTTCTTACTAATGAGACAGCACAGTTCCTATTTTTAGCCGTGTGAGATATCCTTGTCTCAACCCGTGGGTAAGATAAGAATTTCACGCTACTTTTCCCGCAAAAATGTTACGTTTCGCAAAATGTCATTGCATCAATAAAATCTATTGAAATCTTTCCCTTGGGTGTCTGAGATTTTTCCGTCTTGCCCTCTTACCGGTGTTAGATCCTTTATATCTTTTTTTTACAAACAAAATCCTAACATATTGTACAGTTAAAGACAATATATGAGTCCTTGTTTTCTTTAAAATGTCAGAAAGCAATAACCAGTTTTTTTGTATTGTATAGGCATTGATATCTAAAGGTTGCACATCATATCCATTAATCATCAGTTATTACAATCTGTTGTATATTAAATTGTTGAATTACTTGTTTAAATCAAAGTAATTTTGCCTCCCTTCAAGTTGCTACTATTATTTGGTACTTATTTCCACATAATGCATTTATTATGGACACAGAACGTTCGTTCCTCATAGGCAAATGGAAGGTACATGTAATTAAATTATAGTCAAAATGAGTACAGTTTTACATTCAAGATTTGTAGAGCAGCAATTTGATTGGACTAATAAAGGTCACCTGAAAGTGACCCCTTTTAGGATTATGTTCGATAATTATTCACAGAACATCAGAAAAGGAGGAGCAATTAAAGATCTAATTTTAATTTGATTGACAATTCAATTTTGTGCATGAATTTGTCCAACAACATGTGATTAGAGAATGGTGAACCAATGTTTTGAATACTGTACATGTAAAAAAAACCTATAGTTAAGATCTTGGCAGTCATACTTTCACAGTTTCTTTTCTTTTTAATCTGTACATCTAAAACTTCACCAAATCTCTGGAAACGTTCCTTTAATTCATCCACTGTAATTGCTGGTGTCAGACCTCCCACAAATACCCTCTTCACATCAACCATCTTTCCTGTAATGTTAATAAAGCCATTGTGTTGCTAAATTTCGAGAATAGATTTACAAGATGTGGAAGAGGAATGAAGGCATAAAATAGCTCCTACAGACAAATCTCAATGAGATTAACAAACTCTGTGATCTGGAATTAGGGTAGACCTCTTGATCTATTTTTATTTCTGGTTGTGTTAGGAGTACAAATTTAAAAGTTATGAGATATTTAGCACATACAAAGCTAAGCTTAATGGAGAAATGATATGAATGAAAAATGATAAAACCCTGAAACATGAAACATTTTCAGCCAAGTACATGTAGGTATTAATTATTGTCATTATGGAATCATACCACACATTTTTTGATAGCATTTTTTTAATTGGACAAGTCCCTGTGGAGTATAGCTCTTTGTTGACTATCCATGGATAGCGAGAACAGTTTGAAGGTAATAAAGATGCAATCAGAAGTGTAAATCGAAGAAGGAGACAATACAATGACCAAAAGAAAAAACAATGATCTACAAAACATTACACAGAAAACCAAAGATCTCGTAACATGAGCCCCACTAAAAACCGAAGATGAATTCAAGTGCTCCAGAAGGGTTAGCAGTTCCTGCTCCACATGTGACACCCATCATGTTACTGTTAAACGACATGAACATCATCTGATATGGAAATCATGTTGGACACCATTATACGTAAATAAATACAAATAATATAAATAAAACATAACAAGCAGGAGAAAAGACTAATCAAACAGGGACCGCTCGATATTCTGAAGGTCCATTACTCCGAAGGTTCATTAGTCCGAAGGTCCGTTAGTCCGAAGGTTCATTAGTCCGAAGGTCCATTAGTCCGAACTTTTTAAGGTCCGTTAGTCTTGTTTTTCGACCAAAGGATAGGTATCGAACAGTGTTGAATTGATTTAATATTAAGAGTGCGGGAGGTCATGGGTTCGATCCCCGGCCGAGTCATACCGAAGACTTTAAAATTAATAATCGCTGCTTCTCCGCCAAGCGCGCATCATATTTATAGGTAGTGACGACTGGTTGGTTCTAAGGGGGAAACGATTCACCGTATGTACCGAAATCGTGATTATTTTGGTTCACGATACGTGGAGGCCGCTTACGATACAAACAATATGATGCTCATTTTAAAAAAAAAAGTAGTGTTGAACTTCCGTTTTCTTCTTTTGGTGATCATTTAATTAATATTTTGAGAAAAGTGAATCAATTAATTTATGCTTTTAAAATTAATTAATCAAATATTTATAATTTCCGCTAGTACGTAAGCGACCTCATATAAAAAATAAAAGAACCGCCTAGTGCATGAATGTGCGACGTATCCCCCCGCACTTGCATAATATTTAGTCTTATATATTTATAAAAAGCAGCCTTTCAGTCTTAATGTATAACATACTTACAAGCCACGTGCAAATATTATTCAAATCTATCCATGTTTACTAAAGTTACCGTGTAAACAAGACACAATTCTCAAAATTGGTGATCTTTCAACCAAAAACTAAGATTTTCCCCCAAAACCCTTGCTTCAAATATTTCCATGTTAGAAACCATCCAAGATAATGATAATTACAAGCCATATGCAAAATATTATTCAAATCTGTCTATGTTTACTCAAGTTATCGCGTAAACAAGACTCAATTCTCAAAATTGTTGATTTATCAACCAAAAATTAAGATTTTCTCCCAAAACCTTGTTTCAAATATTTCCATGTAAGAACCCATCCAAGATAATGATATTACAAGCCACACGCAAAAAATTATTAAAATTTATCCATGTTTACTAAAGTTATCGTGTAAACAAGAAACAATTCTCAAAATTGTTGATTTTTCAACCAAAAACTAAGATTTTCCCCCAAAACCCTTACTTAAAATATTTCCATGTTAGAACCCATCCAAGATAATGATAATTACAAGCCACATGCAAAAAATTATTCAAATCTATCCATGTTTACTCAAGTTATCGCGTAAACAAGAAAGTGTGACGGATGGACAGACAGACAGACAGACTGACAGCCGCTATTACTATATCCCCTCACCGCTATCGCGGGGGGATAAAAAACATGGCAGCACCCATGTCGAGTGAAAGAATAGTTACAGTTTCCTATAAAACATAGCATGATACGTATCGTAATACATATCAAATATCGCAGTACGTATCGTTTGTGAAAAAAGTGTATCGTTACACCCCTAGTTGGTTCGGTGTCAGAATAATGTGTCCGAGTGGGCTGTTGCTTCTGTAGCACATTAAAAGTCCGGCTCAGCATGTCAGTCTAGTACACAGGGTCTGTTCAATTGATTAAACATTCTCCTCCTGAAATATCTGCCAATGGACATTAAGCTACAATCAATTAATCTTGATCGGTTTCCAACTTAACTAATCACCAGGCGAGCAACATTGGATCATTACAGGCTCATTTTCCCCGTTCCCCGACATGTAACAAAATTACCTTCTAGAACCAGAACAAAGACAGTACTGTATAATTAATCTTTCTTGGAGTAGAGACTTGTGAGAAAACGCTCTAATGTTATGTAAATTATTCACACAAGAAATTTTAAATTGAAACCATGAAAATACAATGTAACTGAATATACACCAGAAAAAAATGTCACATTAAGAAGGAAACTCATTAAGCATTGACCTGGAGCAATACTTATTATTATACTTCATGTATGTAAGCTGTAATTTTATTGGATAAGACAACCTGGGTAACATTCTGCTCTGACACATGACTCAGCCGGTAACAATTTTTTTACTGTCACCATCTCATTTAGAGCCTCAATTTGATGATTTAAAATGGAAAAAAAATAACATTAAAATGAAAAAAAAAATCATTGCAAACGAGAAAGTGAAACATTCAGTATAATAAATTAAATAACATAGTTGAGAGGGTGATAGATCAGATTGTTACCCTTCGAAAAGGACATTGTCAACCTCGGCTTCGCCTCAGTTGACAATGTTTTTCTCAGAGTAACAATCTGATCTATCACCCTCTCAACTATATGTTATTTATATAATAGCACATACATGTAAGAGTTGAAATTAAGAGAGGATGAGAGGGTAACACAAGGTTTCGGTCACGGGGAATGTTCTGTCTTCAAGAATGTTATTGATGGCTCGGCACTGAAACATCTTAAATAAAAATGATAACTGTACACACTCTTGTTTTGAATTCAACAGTACTATCATTGTCATGACATCTTGAGGGTTAATAATTCCTTAAATTAGGACATTAACGCCCACTTTATGATAAACAAGATTGCTACACGTAGCTGTATGTCCCCGGCCAAGGCACATTGCCAGATAGATACGATAATGTAACCCTCATTCCGCTTGTGCTCCATTTAGGGTTACGAATCGATCTCATTCAACGTATGGGAGCAAATTAAAATTTTCGTTCCGTGAATATTTCAACTTTCTTTTTGCATATCTGGTCATATCTTATTATTCCCAACAATTTTTAAGTAATAGTGATACCAAATAAGTGTTACAATCCCTGTTTCTATCTTCAAGACCGGTTTCATATTTGAAAATTGTTACTTGTTCGCCATAACACCTTACGTAGACTCTCGCGATGGGCGGAGCCTATCCATATATGCCAAATATGGAAAATGTTACTACGAAAAAGTCGATTTTACTATAAAATTGATCCAAATAAGGATATCTCAAAAACGAGGCAAGTGCGCGTGAACTAGCAACTTGTAAACAAAATGTCGGACAGAAAGAAGATTTCATGCATTCAAATTTTCAGATGGATATAAGTCTACCATGGATTGCTGCAGCGATTATTTAACACCTCAAGGTTTACCTAAATATATTTATCATTTCACCCCCGTTAATTTTTCCAACCACTAACAACGGAATTAGGACAAAAAACCGCCCGGTGTGAATCACTCCGGGCCCTGCTCCCATACGTTGAATGGGATCGATTCGTAACCCTAAATGAAGCACAAGCGGAATGAGGGTTACGTTATCGTATCTAATTGCCAGAAAATAACTAAGTCCCACAGCTCCTAAAAACGTAGAATCAATATGGTGGTATAATATGCACAGCTACAAATCATGTGTAACAATCCTGAAAAGTTACATCAAAATTGATCGAGCGGTTTCAGAGGAGTTATGTTCACAATAGTCCACTATAGTGAAAAATGCTAAAGTCCCATAACTCCTACAAAATATGTCGAATCTAAATGGCGGTATATTATGCACATCTACATATCATGTGTAACAATCATGCAAAGTTTCATCAAAATCGGTCAAGCGTTTTAGAGGAGTTGCGTTCACAAAGTTATTCGGACAGAAGGACGAACGCAGACCATTACTAGGTCACTCCGTCGCTTCCCGGCGGGGGACAAAAAGGGTATACAGGTTGAATATATATACGTTTATTCAAACCAGAAATAACAGAGTTCAAACGTATAGGTGGCCGACATTAGGACAAACAGACTTTCGAACTAACGAACCTTCGGACTAATGGACCTTTGGACTAACACCACGGAACCAATCAAACATGTTTTATGCAGAAATCACCACACGGAACTGACAACATTAAGACATGTAATTTGACAACATTGAGCAACACGAACACTGCTTTAGAGATAAGTAAAAAAAATGAGGGCAAACTAAGTGCTCCCAAAGGGTAAGCATTTCCTGCTCTACTAATCTCGTTGAGATTAGGATTCCGCAGAATTTTTTTTCTGTATCTTCATCCTAATCTCGTTTCAAGCCCTATCAACAGATCAAGGGTATTCTGGAAATTTTAAATTTGACCCCACGGTGCATTCCGATGGATATTTTGGCATGGACGAATTGTGTCAGATCAAGTGCAGGTAAGATTTCATATGTAGACATATTTTCTAGTTCAAATCTGCAAAAATATTGATATTTCCTTACCTTTTGACCTGCACTCTTAAGTTGAATATTGAAGAAATTGGTAAAGTAGAAAGAACATTGTCACTTATTGCAAATATTTTTACGTTGGCTACGTTAGTAGGACAGTATATGTGTTTACAATCAATTCATCTTTCTATCAATTTATGGTTATAAACTCCTGTGCTTGCACGTGGAAAAGAACTTGAGTTTGTAAACAGGAAGTTCACATTTGTGTGTAAATCGTGGACCAACATCGGAATTTTCCTAAGGCGGGATTTTCAGACTGGAGAATGATTGCCACTGACTTACAAACAATTAATGATCACGATGGATCACTGGACGAGTATATTTCATTTAAGAAATGTTTATAATCACATTTGCTGTGTAACAGTCAATACCAAACATACAAATAATATTATAGGAAGACAGACTATCTTTAATTAAACCACAATATGTGGCACAGGACATGATTTGTTTTTGACTGTCCATCTACAAGACCTTGTCACTATCCACGTATAATATACTATCAATGAATAAACAGTTTATAAAGTTCAAGAGAGCCGAATATTTGTTTACATTCAACCAATTTTCATTTTGAACATAAAAGTTATAGTGACTTTTAGTGTTGCATTCCTGTCCATCATCATATATCAACATGCATTGTCATTGATAGTGAAGACAAGGACTATTCTATACAAATCCTTGGTGAAGATATGTGGATAGTAAAATTACATCAATCAAATTTCAGATATCTGTGGTGTATTTCAATGTATCTTATTATTTAAGTGAAAACGCCATCACTGTCAGTCATTACTCCGAATTGAGATTAGTTTTCACAACAAACATGTACATACGTAGATTCATTTCCTATATCACACATTGGGGCTGACGTGGTTGTGATCGTATGGTAGTTGAATTTACAACTTTATTTACCTGTTGAATCGGTGCCTATCACCACTTAAGTTGTGAGTTGAAATGCTGCCTATGGCGAGTTGTACTCAATACAACATTAATTGTGACAGGCCGATGTTTTTTCCGGGAGCTCTGCAGTTTCCTCCACCAATAAAATTGACTATCACAATATAACTGAAAAATTGTTGAAAATTGCGTTTATAAGCACCCTAACATATCACACATTGTTACATTGTATGTCATAGATTCATGTTCATCACATACACTTTCCACACTTTATTTATTATGTTGTAGACTTTCAAAGAATGATGCATCACAGTCACCAAAATCACAGAAAACTTGGATGCAGATCAGACAAGAAAAAGAGATTCAGCAGCTGGAAAAAGAGATAGAACAATTAAATATACTTCTACATCGTAGAAAAGAGTTACTAAACAAACATTATGAAAAAACACTGTAAGTTCATGTTCAGTCTAATCATGATGTTGGGGGTCATTAGCTTACCTGACCCAGGGTTCATGTGAACTGTTCCCATTGCTATTGTGTCCATTGTCCTCCATTGGTTGTAGACTATTTAAAAAATATTTTGTGAAATCACTGTCAATTTCAATCAATCCATATGGTGTCTTATTTGAAAATGTATTCCGCTGATCCTTCTAATTATCCAACATGGTTGCTGTTATTATACATAACCTACATGTATAAAGACATTGTATGAGCAAATTATGCTGATTATGACAAAAAATTAATTTATAAATCTTCTTTGAAACCTCTGCACCATGTCATTCCAAACTAGTCCTTGGCACGGGTAGTCTCTTTTTAAATTGTATTCGACAACCTTTACCATCATCCAAGATTACCACAGTTGCTAAATATAAAAACTTCTTCAAATGGCCAAAACTTCTACATTTTGAAATTTAAACTTTACTTTAATGTTATTAAGTGATCTAAATATATTTCAAGTTTTTCTGTGAACTTTGTAATTTTGACGATTTTATAGCAAATATGCAAATTAGGTATATTTTTTCAAAAAAAAGTTTTTTATCGAAGAAACTAGATTCTTGTTTGAACCCAAACTGTGTATGAATACATTGTATGATCCTTACAAAATTTTCATTTTTATTCAAGATAGCAACCAGTACAGACACATTTAACACAGGATCCCATGGGGAAATATTTTAACATTGTTCTTGTCTGAAACTATCTACAAAATGTGTGTTATAAGTGTTGATCAAAAATCCAAGATGGTTGCCATCGAAGGATAAAATATTAACATGGGACAGTATGGGAAAATAAATAAAATAAATTCTCAAACAATAATCTTGATAGAATCCTAACTGTATATGAATATTCATTGGATGGCCGTTTACTACTTTTTTCATTTTTTATGTCAATCAGTAATACAAGATGGCTACCATCACAAGCATAGTTGCCAACTCACACGCTTTTCGCATGTAATACACGCTTTTTTTGCCTGTTTTCTTCACACGCTGGGTACACGCTTTCCAAGACTTCACACGCGATTACACGCATTTTCATAAAAATAAATTTCCGGTTTTTAGCTGTACCGCGATTCTCAGGATTTCTCCATCCGATATTTCTGTACCTATCAAAAAGATGTGACAGATTGGGAATCAGAGTTTAAGTGGATACAACTAAAAGGAAGCGATCGAGTGCCGAGCAATGCGTTTTGCACCCTTTCTAACTCACATATTTACATTGGATCTTCTGCCAAAAGTGATGTAATCAGACATGCTAAAACTCAGAATCACTTGAAACTTGTTTACCTTTAATTAAAGTGGATACACATATCTTTGTACACACATTTTTCACGTGAATGAGAATCTAGAAAGGTTTCCACATATTGGTAATATATTATGGATCAAAGCGTGCTTTTGGGGATCTAGAAACTTTTGTAACAGGTGAACTTTAGTCATGTGCCGAGTCGACCGAAGGCTTGGGTGATATAAAGGTTAATGAAATTTCAAAGAAAGGACATTTTTAAAGACAGAAAACGATTCAATGTATTGTCAAAACTGGTTAAAGTTCTTTTAGTCCTACCTAACAGTAATGCTGATTGTGAAAGAGCATTCTCAATTGTTAAAAATATTCATACTGAATTTAGATCTGAACTGAAGAATGATACAATTTGCTCAATGCTATCATGCAAATTTAATCAAAATCACCATTGTTATGAATATGCACCAAGTGCTGAGGTATTGCAATCAACCAAAAAGGCAACTGTACAGTATAATAAAAGTTTACAGTAATAATTTGTTTTATTTGAAAGACTTTAATTGATGAAAAAACAAAGGATACGTGGATAATGGAATAAAGACAACACAAAATCATCAAATTATATGATTACAGTTAAAAAATCTCATCACGCGTTTTTACACGCTTTTTGGCATCTCATGTCATGTCATGACATGATTTCTCATTGCTGGAGGTTGGCAACTATGCACAAGACATTGTTGAACATAAAACCATAATAGGAATATGAATGAAAGGCTATTTTCTCAGAAACTACAAACTAATTTAAACCAAAACAGTCCATGAATAATAACCAGGCAACTGATTCAGGATAAAGTGAGCCTTTGTACTCTGTGTCACTCTTTTTCAAGTTAGTTGAAACAGTTTGGATATGAAAACAGTAGTTTTAAACTACTTGCCATGCTGCATCATACTAAAGGGATCTGAAAAATAAAATTTTGCACAACTTAAATTCAACAGTGACAAATACTTTATTTGAATGCATGTGTTATTTGCATGCTATAGAAGATTTAACATAGACTTTTTGGTCATTGTTTGTACCAAAAGTATAACCTTGGAGCATTCAGTTGGATATCCTCGGAATTCTTCTTTATCATATTATAATAATAGATTGAAAACTGGTGAGCAAACAATTTTAAATATGAACATACATATATAAACAAACATTTAACCCGTAAACAAATTTATAGTTTGAGATAACAATAGGATTCAATAATTAGGATTCAAGAAAAGTCATTATTTTTATTGTTTGATGGAGAAGTTTGACCTCTTCAAATTGTGTATCAGATTTGAATTTGAAGTCACTACAATGTAAAATTATGTGATAAAATTTTGTCTTGGGGGTGGGGTTGGGTTATGTGATACTATTTTGTCTTGGGGGTGGGGTTGGGTTATGTGATACTATTTTGTCTTGGGGGTGGGGTTATGGTTATGGTTAACACCACATACAATAATATTTCAGTTATTTCATGGTGATAAGTTTTATTGATGAAAGAAACCAGGCTTCCGGGGGAGGGTGATGCTTTGAATATATACATTGAGAGAGGTACAGTCTACTGATACAGATATAATTGTATCAGTTAAATTGAATAAACTAAATAATATCGGAGTTAGGGCTATGATATTTAACGTCACTTTCAACAATATATTTCAGTCATAGAGTGGCGGTCAGTTTTGTTGGTGGAAGAAACCAGAGAAAATCACTGACCTGCCGCAAGTCACTGACAAACTTTATCACATAAAAGTCATAATGTTATATCGAGTGGGATTCAAACTCACAACTTTAGTTAAATAACATTAGTAACAAGGAGTCAGAATATTTTTTTATATAGACAGGAAAGATACAGTAATTCTAAATTAATTTTGTTGCAGTTATCCAGAAAAATCACCTACAACAGTTGATGATTACAGAGATGAATGTGAAGATATCAAGAATAAGGTTTGTTTAATTAGATAACCAGAGAATCTCTAACATAGGAGAAAACTACTGGCCTGTCATGATACACTGACAAACTTTATCACATGATGTTGTATGGAGTACACCTCGCCATGAACGGGGTTCGGCACTGATAAGTGTTGTTTGTTTTTAGTTGCTGAAGACTAGACAAAGATATTTCTTTTCTGACATGCACAATAACAGCATCAAAAATACAGTGCTGCAGATTAGTGACGTATTTATGTGATTACGCAATAAAAACCACTAAAATTTATCAGTACTTATTAAGTGGGTGGGTCTTGTACAAGCAGATCTCAAAATACATTTTATTTTTTATATTCAATACACAATATTACATTGTCTTTTCATTGAACAATATATGTAGTACATGTGTATTAACACAAACAATTATTAATGAATTGTAAAGAATGACACATTCCTAAATACACAAAAATAATGTTAATATACAGACAAACCTTATTAAGAGGTGACCTCTTAAAGGAGGTTAATTCATATGAAATTTTCTATGACAGGACAAGAAAAAGATGGCCTGTTAATGCAGGTGACTGCTTAATAGAGGTGACCCTATGGGCAGGTTTGACAGTAATGTAATTAGTTTGCATTTTTTAAAACCTAAAACCATTCTTATTTCAGATAGAGCTAACAACCAAACTATCTGGTATAACAATAGATGAGTTTGATTGTAATCGACTGAAAGCAGGTTGGTGAACATTCTTTTAGTCATATGCTTGATACAATATTATGTTCTTACTGACACCTTGGGACATTTTATTACAATTTTACCTGACAGCACGGAGCAGTAAAATATTAGTGAGTTGTAACATGCATATCAAATCATGTTGTTGTTGCTGCTGTGACAAATTGAATCCAAATTTATACACAAGCTATATATGAACAATATCTCAGTAGAGTTTGAAATCTGTGGCATCAAGTTTTATCCATGTCCTTCCGCATGACCTCATTTGGTTTCCGCTCAATAAAGTTTGCCCCACCTCAGCATGTCATTTAAAATTTATACACAAGATAAGAACCATAAAAGGCAGGTCAAGTTTAATATTGGACTTTACCACTTCTCTCCTTGATTTGCTGAAAAATGCCAATTTCTCAGGTATCTGTTCAATAACTTAAGTTCTTATTAAGGAAACCATTTGAAATTTATACACAAGGCAGAACTAACTCAAATTTTGACCTTACCACATTTTTCATTCTGGAGATGTAGCTGTTCATTTGCCAAAAACGAAAAAAAATTATTCCTCAATCATGGTTTTTGCTGGCTCTATTGGGAATTGCCACCTAACCTAAATTGGGAAATTTTTATCAACAAAATATGAATTTGAAATTAACTTGGGCAATAATAAACAAAATAACTTTGCAGTAGAATTTATTTCACTCAATTACAACATCATGTATCTGTCCTTTTCATTTTTGAATTTGTCTACTAATGTGTCAAAAGCTTCCAAATTCATTTGGGTCAATCTTTACCTCAGAAGAGTTTTAATCAAATTCATATATGAAAAGCTCCTTTCCATAGAGGCAGGGATGATATTCATCAAGTAAAGGATGGATGAATTAGTGGGATCAGTTTGAAAAAGTTCACAAATAACCTGATATGATTTAATTCAACTATAATATAAACAGGGAAAACTTTGCTTAGTTTAAGTGAACTAAACCGTCTCATATCCTGCTTAACGAGTGTTGGATGATTTTCATCCAGCTATAAATTTTTAACATTATTTGTGCTGTCTGTAATAGAAGATAAAACAAAATAAGAATAGCAACACTATCAGTATCGTCGCCGTGAGTTTGACATTCGACTTCACAAATGCTGATTTCATCATCATTTCCCTTGGGTTTCTTCTTTTTCGTTGTCACAAAAAAAGAATAAATTGACAGTGTTTGTTTTCCCTCTTTAGGCTTTATATTTATTCAGGTAATATTTACTGTTGTGACACATGTTTATGTAAAAAAAGAACGATTGTACAGAAAAAGCTTACAGATGACCGGATATGTAATCGCGTAATATAAAAAACGTTTCTGGAAACGGTTACTAAATCCGGATTCTTACCGACAAGTAACTGCAATCAGTTTGGGAATTATCTGGCTGATTTTGGGAAAAATTGACCCTATTTTTCATTGGGAATGCGGCCGAAATTCGGCAGTAAAATAAGGGAAGCAAAAACCCTGTCAATAGATTCAACCAAAATTTATACACAAGCTATCTAGAATATCTCAATTAACTTCTAAAGACTGAAATTTCATGAAGAATTTTAATAGTTATGTCCCTTGAAAATGAAAAAAAGAAGTAAAAATAATTCCTAGAACAACTAGACAAATTTATATGAATTTTAACTGAAGCAAGTTACAAAAAATGTATTACTAATTTTCAATTATTAATGTCTTGATTATTGTTGGATCTTTCTTATTATTATTTTCTACGATCCACTAGCATCTGAAAATATTCAAAATTAGGTCAGGTTACCTTTCATGCAGATTCTGAAGGCTAGTTTTTGATCTTGTTAGATGTTAGTGGATCACTAATTAGATTGGTCCACACTGTTTAAATAAAAACGTAGATATAAGATTTAATGTGCATGACACGTTTCTGGAATAAGGTACACTCAAAGTGGAAAGGTTGGAAAGCCAAATAATTTAATAGGTTTTGGGAGCAAGTAAACCAAAGGGTTTAAATAGAATCGCCAAAATCAGCTAAAGTCACCTATGCCTGAGGGAGGAGAACCTTAGTTTTAATAATAATTACATTATTTAGGAATTGGCACATTCCCGAGGTATATGTAACATCTCTTAGACTTTATTAAAACTGCCAATTTTAAAGGTCCTGTAAATGTTGTAAGTTATTTCATAATATGCAAATTCAAAGGAATTGTACAAATTTGTTTTGTTTGTTTCAGGAGACATTGTACAATGTGCTATGACTGGATGTTGTCATGACACCAGATTTAAATTAGAGTTTGAATGTGTAGAAAAAAAATTACCGGTAAGTACAGATCAATAGAAAGAGTTATGCTCCTGTTTATTTTACCTGGATGTTGGGTTATTCTTGTTTTATGGACACATTCTTCCATATTTTGTTTTAGCTTGCCTAGATCCTTCCTCCTTCACCCATCATATACCGTAATGACCTATGTATAATGCACTAGATTTTACATAGATTCTTTATTTTGCTGGAGGGATGTGCATTATAAACAAGAACAATATTTTTTACTCTTTTTTCAGAGAAATAACATTTTTCTGCAGATTTTCAAGGCCAATTATTAACAAGTGCACATTATGCACCTAATAATGGTATACTTGGACATTATTTACCATCCTCTAGATAACTATGTGGTGTAATGTTTATCTCAATGTGTGGGAGATTAGGCTTTTTCTCCAACTGATATCAATAAGAAACTGAGGAGGGTTAGGGTTATGGTGTTTAACACCACTTACAACAATATGTCAGTTATTTCGTGCTGATCAGTGTTATTTGTGGAGGAAACTGGAGTACCAGGAGAAAACTACTTACCTGCCGCAGTCACTGACAAACTTGATCACACAATGTTATATCGAGTACACCTTGCCTGTGTGGGATTTGAACTCACAACTTTAGTGGTGATAGACAGTGACACTGATTGCATAGGTAGTTGTATATCCAACTACCATGCGATCACAACCACAAAGCCCCCCATAGGAAATTTATACATGCTGCTTATTTGTTAAACATAGCATTAAGAACTGGAAATCAGTATAGAGTAAGGAGGAACATTTGACAAAAAAAAATGAAATCTCACCAATCACAACACAAACAACCCTTCTACTTATAGTAAACCCCACAACACAATGAGAAGACATTGACACTAAACCTGGTCATAAACAATACAGGTAAAAATCAAGGTGAGATAAAGCAATTATTCAATCAGTCAAAAATAAAATATTTCAAAGCTTTAAATATTGGGATCAGTTGTTATTCCTGTACAGTATTTTTTTCTTATGTTATTAGAATGAGAATAATGAAACGCTACAGATAAATAAGCTGGATATATATGTTCCAGAAGATGTACAAGAAGTATTACAGAAAGTATTAATAAGGTGTGATGATTTTAACAATTTTACAATCTTCACGAGGACCGTCATGGTCATGATCGTATGGTAGTTGGGTTTTCAGCTATCTGTGCAATCAGTGCCGATTGCCACTTAAGTTAGTTTAAACATATTTTATTGTCCAAAAACATGACAATAGGACAATCAAATTGTGAGTTCGAACCCCGTTCATGGCGAGGTGTACTTGATACAACATTATGTGGTAAAGTTTGTCAGTGACTTGCGACAGGTCGGTGGTTTTCTCCACCAATAAAACTGACCACCATGATATACCTGAAATATTGTTGAAAGTGGTATTAAACACCATAAGCCAACCATACAATCAACACATAAAACAATATTGGTTTAACTGAATTTTTGTTTATATTTAAAGAGATGTTGATGGGTTATTTTCATTTAATATCACAGTAGACTATCTTCATATGTTTTATTTAAAATTTTGGTATTTCTTGTTATAAAATGTAAGTAGGCAATCTGATATGCATAAATTTAAATTATCTCCCTTTATTTGTTGCTGAGTTTTATTAATAAAAATGCTATTGTGATATATTATTTTGAATCAAGTTTTGTATATTTCTAATATTTGAAAAGTACAATTTGACCTACCATCAAGGAACATCATCGGTGGTGTAATGGTTACTGTGTTCGCCTTGAGTGTGATAAATCGTGGGTTTGAGCCCCGGACGGGTCAAACCAAAGACTATTAAATTAGTGTTTGTTGCTTCTCCGCTAAGCACACAGCATTAAGGAGTTAAGAGCAAAGACTGGTTGGCTTGGAATCAGAATAATGTGTCCAAGTGGAGTGACATGTCTATCCACGGATTGTTGTTTCAAAGAGCTAGCACTACAAAAATCCAACTCAGCATGTTGGTCTAGAACAAACGGACCTCATCATCTCATTGAAAATTAACTTGTGCTCGCTATGATATAGCTGAAAAATTGCTGAGTTGGCATTAAACAACAATCACTCACTCACCCAACCATCAAGGAAATATTTTGATAATACATGTCAACCAGATTAAAGGTAGCTTTGTTTCTTTTTGAAGAGTTTGGTGATGAGAAAAAAAATAAAGAATCGGATAAGTAACATATTTGACTAAAAAATATAATGTTTTGTAGTTTGTCAGAGACCTGTTTTATATGGGGATTTTTCCAGTTGTTAGTTTCATACTCACTATGGCACGAACAAAGGAATGAGACCTTCATACATTTTACGGAGAAATACCCAGACTTTGTAGAAACCGTTGAGGAGTGTTTCATTCCATACTTAATCATACAGAAGAGTAAACAGAGGTAACAAGTAACAACTGTTATTACATACTGATCCTCCAATATTTGTGGGTGGTCGTAATCATATGGTGGTTATCTATGCAATCAATGACTATCACCACTAACATTGTGAGTTTGAATCCTGCTCATGGCAAGGTGTACTCAAAACAACATTTTGTGATAACGTTTGTCAGTGTTGGTATTTAATGCCACTTTCAACATTATTTCAGTTTTATTGGTGGAGTACCCGGGGAAAACCACCTACCTGCCGCAAGTCACTGACAAACTTTATCACATAATGTTGTATCGAGTACACCTCCCCATGAACGAGGTTTGAAATCACAACTTCAATGATGATGGGCACTGATTGCATTGGTAGTTGTATATCCAACGACCACACGTACGATCACGGTCATGATGGCCCCTGTATTTACATTATAAAACTTTTATATCGTTTCATGAGACAAGATTAGAAGCTTAATGTATTGTTAAATATTATATTTGCATACTGAAACAATTATTAGATATAATTATAACTTTTATCAGTTAAGATTGAATCATTTAATGGGGTAGTTTTATTGAAATATTTCTTTATTCAAGTATATAGCATAAGTCAATATACAAAGAGGTCCAAGGACCCATTTTCAATGTCTTTTATTATTTTACACCTGTAAAAAGAAGGTAAATTTTAGAGATATTGATAGAATTGATGGCAAGGCATGTTATAATTCCAAAATATGTATCAAAAGTTGTTGCTTGGCTGATGATGAAATTTTTATAGGTCATGTGCAAAAAAAGCATGGAAATATTGTCAACTGATAACCAGGTATGGATGGATCTTACAGAATTTACTTACCTTTACATTGTATATTTCAATGAATTCATTTTTTTTTAATACTATTTTTACAACATATTTTATGTTTATTAAGGCAATAAATTGCAGTAGTTATTTTTTTACATCATTTATTTCTGTTTTCAGTCCTGTGTTTTGCATTAACTGGAAATTTGAAATAGATCAATGTTATAGAGCAATACCAAAACTGACACTAGGAATGAAAATACCTAGTTATAGTAAGTTTTAACACACTTCTAGATATTTATACTTGATCTTTTAAAGGCAAGCACATCGGTGCTGTAATGGTTAGTGTGCTGGCCTCGAGTATGGTAGATCATAAGGTTGGAGCCCAGATCGAGTCAAAACAAAGACTATGAAATTGGTATTTGTTGCTTCTTCACTAAGCACGCAGCATTAAGGAGAAAGAGCAAAGACTGGTTGGCTTGTAATCGGGATAATGTGTCCTAGTAGGGCGACATGTCTATCAGCGGACTGTTGTTTCAGTGAGCTAGCACTATAAAAATCCAACTAGTACAAAGCGGACCTCATCATCATCTCATTGAAAATTAACTTGTTCTCGCTATGATGGTTTCCTCCACCTATAAACCTGACCGCAACGAAATAACTGAAATCTTGTCGAAAGTGGCATTAAACACCATAAAGCTAACCTTACTTATACCTATAACTGCAGAAGAACAAAATTTGTGTTAGGTTTGAAACTATCACACTCATCCCATTACCAAGTTTTTAAGGTTTGAAACTATCACACTCATCCCATTACCAAGTTTTTAAGGTTTGAAACTATCACACTCATCCCATTACCAAGTTTTTATGTTTTTGTTTACTTTGTCAAGCAAATTTTCAGTGGATAGTAACAACATCAAAAATATCTCGAATAGAACACATAATGTATAATACACATTCGCTGTTTTGACTTTTCAGAGAACTGATTCAACAATCGTCCAGGTTGATTGATAATTTTCTGAGTAAAGCGGTCGATATTATATACAACTAAATATGATTACAGTTAGCGCAATTGCTGTCGATTGAGTGGTTGAGGTCACTGACTTTCTGTAACACAAGCCTAACAATGCTGACGAGAATTTCCTCCAAGATACCTACCCCAAGTGTTAATGTTTTCCTCCCTCAATAAGTCTGGTTGTCATGGTATAGCTGTAAAATTGAAACAACAAAAAATATCCTTGCCAGTTTGACGTTTTCATTTACCAGTAATATAACATAGGATACATATGAACAAGTTGGCTAAATACCAGAATTCACACAAATTGCTAACTGTTAGGAACCCAAACCATAACTTAGAAATGCACAAATAACATAACATTTTTTTCAATTTTTTTTGCAGTGGTAAGCCAAGACAGAGATAGTGCCTTAGACGAAACAATAGACAGATTTGAGGATATGATAGAAAAACTTGGCATAGAGGGTGCTATTGAGACTGTAATACATTTAGCTGATTGCTGAATATAGAATTGCTTTAACTTGTGGGTTATTTGTCATAATCTTGACATTCATGGGCGAGTTCAACTGGAACATTAGTGAAGATGAGAATAATGTGAAATGTCTATTTTAATTATAAGCAAGGGTAAAAATATGTTTCCAACTAAACAGTAATTATTTACTAGAGTACATGAACTTCATATTTCAAGATGAATTAAGATGATGTTTCCTATAATGTCTGCTTTCTTTAAAAATGAAATCAATAAAATTACAGCAGTTTATAAAGAGGACCCATACTAGTGATAAAACACCACTCAAGTAAAAGAAAAATGAATTTGATACCCCTAAAGAGATATTTTGGCTCCCCATTATGAGGCCCACGTTATATAGCTTTGACTTATGATTTCTCTTTCCTTTACTTTAACCTGTGGGCCAGCCTGCATGTTTGGACAACCGTAATTGATAAAACAAAAAATGTATTTGTCTTTCAGAATTAATATGTATATTAACGAAGCATATACAGTTGTAATTTTTTTTTATCTTCTCTTGTCTTTCACAATATTAGTTTGATTACATATTCTGATGTTATGTCCTTCTTGCACTTTGTATGCAAATAAGTGTTATATTTTAATTAGCACATGTGTGATGTGCACATTTAAGCAATTTGATAAAATCATACAATAAAATGTTTAACTTTTAGGAAAATCTATATTCACTGAAAGTGTCAACATATCTAAAAAGCAATAAATATTTACTGTGTAATTAATACTTGCAAATACAAAATTATTTTTGTTGCGGCTGTTCCATCAATTAGACTTTCCCATCTTAAAAGCACATTTTGATGAGTCGTTTGCTCCAATAGCAAGGAGAATGGCACACCCATTTCTGTTTCACCAATAGAAATCTGATTAAATTGTAGCACAAAGGCTTTCATTACAAAATGATTGATCATCAAAAACCAAGTGACTATGGACAGCAATATTAAAACCAATCTTTTAACAATGCACCCTACCTACCATTTACTAATGAATTCATGGGGTATCTGAGGAAACCCCATTTCTGGTCACATGCAAGTTATCCTATGTACCATCCAATGAAAAAGGGGATTGCAAAAATATGAAAATGTTATTAAACTGCTTTTCATGTTACGAGCAATCTGATTGGCCTGTTAAGACAATAATCATACATATATCATGTCATTATATATTCATGACATAAGGTCACTTACATATCACGCGTAATGGGGCTTTCCTTAGATCTCCCATGCCGCGACATTTCAGTAAAGTATGGGAGCAGGTGAGAAATGTTATTTTAATCAGATTAGGTTTACCTCTACCACGTCTGCTTCTTTCAGCAATCGCTTCAATTTCAAACACAAACTTGCTGATATGCTGCACAGCCCTTAGTCGGAAATAGGATTTTGGGTATGATGGTCATGATTTCTTTGAAAGATGGCCTATTACACCTTTACACCAATCTTTGCATGAAAGCAACTGTAACTGAGCAACTAGGTTGAAACATGCTGACATTCATGTCCTGTCTACTATGTCTGTCACAGGACACAGAAATGTAAAATCTTAGGACAGTTATATCGAAGAACCATCTGATAAATAGAGATGATCACTTCCAGAGACCCTTCAGAGTTTTGTTGATGCAGAAATTAAACCATAAAACAATGACAGGTCTTTCTTACTTGTACTGTTTTCAAGTCCCATTTCTAACAACTGTCCGTCCAGTTTCATCATCTCTTAACACTGTCAAATACCTAGCTAATGTCAGCAATTCAATCTAGAAATCCTGGTCAGACATGAATCTCTGCACATGGCAATATTACTGGTGGCATATTCACAATTAAATGTTATAAACAAGGAATAAAGATATCCTGCTTTTAAAAAATGTTGCACGAAAACATAAGTAGTAAATTTTTAATCCCTTGTGATAAAATCCTAATATGCTGCCAACCCATGGTAAAACTTTCAACAAACTATAGCTTTCATGAATTATTTCTTAATCAAACCTACAAATCAACATTTGCTTCTGTTTCACCTTCTGTCATTTAGAAACTAAAGTAAGAGCGAGTTGAGGTCAGATATCAAATTATTTCACTAGAGATCCAAACTCTTGGGGTTTTGTTGGAACTCTTCTCACTTTGATCAGAACTTTACTTGCCCTGTATATATGACATGTGTAATTAGAGTTATCCTTCTTTAACTTACTATTTGTGTCCTATGTACTTAAAAAAAAAAAAAAAAAAATGTCTTTTTATAGGAAATTTTCCATAGAAATTATGATATATTTGTTATATTTCTAATCATTCACTTGTAGCTCAGATACAAAATAAATCTGAAAAATATGTTTTTTCCTTCTTTAATAAGTTGCCAGAAAAAATATTTGGTAGTGATTTTTTGCTATTTTAGCAACAATAATATTAGAAATTGTGCAAAAAATAAAAAAGTTTTATTTTTCAGTTTTTTTTTTGTTTACCCAGAATTATCAATGAAGATAGATATAGTTGATTGTGGGAAAAAAAATATCTGTATGAGAATCAAAAAACATAAAAATATACAAGCAGAACAATTTTATTTTGTTAAATTCATTTCCTAAAGAAAATTGGAAACATTCAAATCTATATTGGTGACACAAGTAATTTAATGATATTTTTAAAATAAAAAATATACTTGAAATCAATTGAATTCTCAAAATCCTTGATTTCATTATTAAAGCTGCTTGTCATCTCCAAAAACCTGTCGAGCAGAAACCAAACTCAACATATATCAGAGGGATACTGCTACTTAAACCATTACACTGCCCTCACCATATTAATCAATCCCTTCAATATACCATGGAGTTAGTGCTGTGTAAGCACTGGACCACAAAAAAGGTTGAAATCCATACAGGGGAGATGTGTATTATAATTCATGGCTTAATATGTCCAGTGGTTTCTAATGAAACCATTTTAAAGCAGTTTTGAAAGTGTTTAAACTATTGATTTGTTTTCAATCACAGTAGTTTTTGTATAAAATAGTTAGATCAAAGATTTTAACAGCTTGGTGTTTTCCAGAAATGTAATTTTTGAATATCCAATAATAATCTTATTTTAACAATTGTATGTCAAGAAATCCAAGATGGCCACCACCACAGGATATAAGTTTTTAACATAGGACCCCATGGAAAAATTAATAAAACTTTTTCTTAGAAATTGTGTACATGATTGAATCAAAACTATAGAATGATCATTGGCTGGTCCCTTACAAAGTTATCATTTTTATGTGGATAGGAAATCCAAGATGGCCACCATCTTTTTAAAATTTAATTAAATATTTTCAGTTTCATCATTAGTTCATTTTGATTAGTTTAATTTGATAGTATAATTTACAGTAGTTTTATTAAATCTTCCAAGAGGGGCTGTTGTGGTCGTGATCATATGGTAGAGGACCATCCAACGAACATTCCTATTAAGTTTGGTTCCAATTAACTCGGTGGTTTCAGAGAAGAAGAAGAAGATTAAAATGTAAAAGTTTACAGGCGACGAAGACGCCAAGTGATGGTAATATCTCACATGACCCTTTGGGTCAGGTGAGCTAAAAACATAAACTTTCTAGATTAACACGACGGGTGCCACTAGTGGAGCAGGAGCTGCTTACCATTCCGGAGCACCTGAGTTCACCCTCGGTTTTTAGTGGGATTCGTGTTACTCGATCTTTAGTTTTATGTGTATGTTTTGTGGATCGTTGTTTGTACTTTTTAGCTCACCTTGCCAAAGGCAATGTGAGCTTTTGCCATCACTTGGCATCCGTCGTCCGTTAACTTTTCACATTTTAATCTTCTCCTCTGAAACCCCTCACCCAAATGAAGTGAAACTTAGTAGGAAGCATTTATGGCAGGTCCTCTATAAAGATTGCTCATTTCGTCCCGATCCGTTAACAAACATGGCCGACACAGGCCATTCTTGTTTCTGATTGGTTGATTTCTAACAAATCTTCTCCCCTGAAACCGCTTGGCCAAATGAATTGAAACTTGGTAGGGAGCATCCTTGGAAGGTCCTCTATAGAGATTGCTCATTTCATTCCGATTCAGTAGCAAACATGGCCACCACAGGCAATTTTTGTTTCTGATTGGTCGATTTCTAAAAATCTTCTCTTCTGAAACCGCTTGGCCAAATGAACCGAAACTTCGTCGGAAGCATCTATGGAAGGTCCTCTATAAAGATTGCTCATTTTGTCCCAATCGGTTAACAAACATGGCTGCCACAGGCAATTCTTGTTTTATTGATTGGTTGAATTCTAAAATATCTTCTCCTCTGTTAAAAGAAAGATAACTCTTGCCATTATCTCCCTTAGAAATTAACTAATGCTGATATAGTGTAACATGTTTATTCTATACATTACAAGTAGGTATTCACATTTTAATATTCTTTTTAGCAAACCTTGCCAAAGGCAATATGAGCTTTTGCCATCACTTGGTGTCCGTTGTCTGTCATCCGTTTACTTCTCACATTTTAATCTTCTCTAAAAACCCTCAACCAAATGAAGTGAAACTTGGTAGGAAGCATCTATGGACAGTCCTCTCTAAAGAGTGCACATTTTGTTATGATCCATTACCAAACATGGCCACCACAGGCAATTCTTGTTTCTGATTGGTCAATTCTAAATAATCTTCTCCTCTGAAACTGCTTGGCCAAATGAACCGAAACTTGGTAGGAAGCATCTATGGAATGTCCTCTATGAAGATTGTGCATTTCGTCCCGATCAGTTAACAAACATGGCTACCACCGAAACTTGGTATGAAGCCTCTATGGAATGTCCTCTATGAAGATTGCTCATTTCGTCCCAATCGGTTAGCAAACATGGCCACCACATGCAATTCTTGTTTCTGATTGGTCGACTTCTAAAAAATCTTCTCCTTTGAAACTGCATAGCCATATGAACTGAAACTTGGTAGGAAGCATCTACATGAATGGAAGATTCTGTATTAAGTTTCCTCAAAGCAGAATGAAAGATGAGCGACACAGGCTCAGTCCACTGAGCCTCTAGTTCTTTTGGCCATTGTGTTGTCTGTTCTTCGATATACGGATTCTGATTAGCCATTTGGTATCTGCAGACTCTTCTAGAATATTCCCACCAAGTTTGATTCCAATTGGCACTATTGTTTTAGAGAAGATCAAAAACAGACAACATCCTTTTTGATACCTCTGTGCCTCTTGTTTCTTTTGTATACTTCTGATCAATAAAAAAACATCAAATTTTATTATTTTTGGAACAAAAATGATTTTTCTCATGTTGATATTTTTAACCAGATGTCCAAAACCTATAATGTCAAACAAATATGTTGAATTACCCAACCATGATACTAGTATACAAAAATAGTATACATGGCTTGTTTTGTAAACATTTTTTATTTTTGTTTTGTCTCGTGAGAATCCGGTCATTACATTTGATATAATCTGAAACACAGTATTAACTTCAATTAGACCATTTGTTTATTTGCTGTGAAGGTCAATGACACACTCAAAGGTCAATAATCATACTGAATTCTCCAGCAACACTGACTTTCTACATACCAAATTAGGACATATATTAAGGTTGAAGATTGACCTTCCTGTTTATGCATTTAACATTTACCTTAAGTGGAACCCCTGAAGTTGTGAGTTTGATTCCCGCATGTGGTTAGTTGTACTCGACTTTCGTGACTTGTGGCAGTTAGATCTGTGGTATTTTGTGAATACTACATACAGTTTCATCGGCTAATAAAACTGACTGCCACAATGTATTTTAAGTGAAATATGGTTGAAAGTGGCATTAAAACATGCAACCGTAATTAAAATCATTGGTACTGTCATACCTTTATATTCTCCATATCTTGCATGTAGACATGACTTATAGATATTACTTTGGACCGTCGTACGGTAGTTTGATTTACAACTAACTATGCAATTAGTGTCTCACCACAAAAGTTGTGCGTTCGAATCCGCTCATGGCGAGGTGTACTCGATGCAACATTCTGTGATGCAGTTTGTCAGTGACTTGCGGCAAGTCGGTGGTTTTCTCCGGGTACTCCGGTTTCCTCCACCCGTCAAACTGACCGCCACGATATAATTGACATATTGTTGTAAATGTTGTTAAACATCATATAACCCCCCCCC
>MJUT01023804.1:1075910-1105556 GCA_002080005.1 Gigantidas platifrons
ATGTTTTTTTTACAGCAATATTGATAACTTACATTAAAGGGGGGGAACCCCTGCCCAAATTTGTTTGAAGAGGGGGTCTGCAATGACGAGGGCTACATTTGTTATTTTTTTACCGGAGTTGCCAAGTTTTATTGACTGATGTTGTTATTATACCCAGGTGAGCTATACAGGCTCCTGGGAGCCTCTAGTTCAAAAACAAAAACAAACCATAATAAATGCTATAAATTGTATTTTTGACAGTTGTGTCATTTACGAGGACCATGACAAAGGAAGTGTCAAAATTTTGTCATTCACTAAAAGGAACATTTATGATTTGGTAGACCTCACAGCTCCCCCCAGTTTAATTGTGGTTATAAACTTGAAATTAATACTATAACTGACGTTTTATGTCGAAATGATGGAATATAGACATTTTATATTTTTCTCTTGTTTTTTTAAGAAGCAAGATTTCAATTGAATAAATTAAACATCGATTTTCATGTCTTATTTTGAATTTTTGTTTTTTGTGTTTTTTTTTGTATTTTAGTTACAGCGTAATTTGTATGGTCATTGATACTATTACTAATCGGTAAAAACTACCAACGTGTATAAAGTGTTTATGGTCTGTTATCAAAGCACCTGCTTGTTGAGAAGTTCAATAGGGTTGAATATAGATGGTTAACCTTTCATGAAGAACAGTAAAGCTTTTATTGTTACTTTGACTTATTAGTAATACCCTGGGTGTAATTGAAAATTAAAGGGGTAGACACAAGGCTATCAGGTAGTGAACTTTTTCTCCCTATAACAACTATGGGCGGTGATCAGTTGTCGATAAGTAATGACTGATAAAAAAGAAACAAGATTTTATTTGATTCTATTTTTTATCATGATGCAAGATAACTGGTGTAAATTGACCTTTGTTAATTAATTTTCTTTTGAAGTAATTTAAGACCGAAAATATCTTTTTGATATTTTCAGAAAATAACGGAGCAACTCTTAGTGTTTGAGTTGTTCACTCTTGCCGGGAAAGGGGGAAAATGTTTACTTGGAAATAATAAAAATAACTTCCTGTATTATTTTTAACTCTGTTTTCCATATTTAAGTATTATTTGTGGTAACTTTAAGGCTTCAGGGTTTAGTTGAAAGTCTTTGTGATATGTACATTGTACTTAGGTTACCATATATTTTGAAGCCTTAGTGTATGAAGATCTAGAGTATAGAGCTAAGAATCAGGGCTCTCTGTTTGTAGGATGCACAAAGGGATAAATTTTGAAAATCTTGTAAGGAACCTTCAAAGGAAATTGATGTCAAAGAAATTTGGATTTGTTTGGTACAACTGCACCTGTAGTGTAATGATTAGCATGCTGGCCTCAAGTGTTTTAGATTATGGGTACCAATCCCTGTTGCATCTCACCAAAGACAGTGAAATTAGTATTTTCTGCTGCTCTGCTAAGCACATGGCATAAAAAAGAGAGAACAATGACTGATTGGCTCTGAATCGTGATAATGTGTCAAGAGTGGAGCGACATGTCTATCTGTGAACTGTTGTTTCAGTGAGCTAGTACTATTAAAATCCAACTGAACTTGTTGGTCTAGTACATCATCTCGTGGAAATGTAACTTATTCTTGCTATGGTAGATCTAAGAAATTGTTCACTTGGGGTTAAACAACATTAACTCTCTCTATTCGGTATAAGTCCATGACATGTACAAGTGTGTAGGGTATAATTGAAGGGATGCTCAAGAGTCTGTACAATTGATACAGGTATGTATAACTAAATAGACTGGATCTGATTGTTGAGTGATATAGTCTCATGTATGAGCTGATGTACAATATATGTACCAAGACTACGATAAGTATTGCATGCTCCCATGGTGAATGATTTCCAGGTCAGTGATGCAGGATCATATTGATGATACAGGCTGATCTATATTAACTTCTATTTGCCATTACTAAAGACAAATGGATACAGGATGATGGGTTTTTCCTTCGTTTACCATTACCAGGTAACCGCATCAGTGTTGTAATGGTTAGCGTGCTCGCCTAGAGCAGGGATCTACACTAACAGTCGCCCAGTCGCCCAAGGCGACTTAAAATTGTATTGGGCGAGTGAAAACTCGATTACTTCTCGCCCAGGTGACGACTGAAAATTTTGGGAGCGATGTCAAGAATTATTAATTCCCGCACCGGTTTTTAGACGTACCAAAATTGCAACTGGTTTCCAATTTTTATTTTACTTATTTTGGTAATGGTATATCGAAATCAGCGATGTCAGTAGAATTATCCCTGAGAAATGACTGTCGGTTTCCTCAAGTCAATTTTTTGCCGCCGGGTCGTTATCTTTTATTACTATTACTAATAAATACAATAAAATAAAATAAAATGAACACACCGGCCCTCTATTCTAACTCTAAGAAAGCCAAAGCGCTTAGGATATCGGTAAAATGATCATGATTTAAAACCTGTACGTGACGTACATTATGGATAAAATGGCCACCGGTGATGTGCCCAGTGGAACCGTTTTTTTTTTTTTTTTTTCAGAAATATACGCATTTATCAACGAAATATGAGTGATGCAATTTTATTGGCTTAGCAAAAGCCTTTATGATTTATTTTGTGACCTTCACGGGAAAGATACCAAAACACTGATTTGACAGAAACAAGAAAAAAGCAAAAATTTTAACACAACACACTCCTTTATACCATTATAGGACCAAAAGTGAGACCAGGTGTACCATTGGTGGTAAGCATATTCTACATCCCATAAGACACATGTTTGTTCATTTTGAATTTGTGGTTTAACATCTCTTGAAGAAAAAAACCCTGCATGCAAGCCTGTCCTTAAAATTTTCCTATGGTAGGGGAAACCAACAATCAATTTTACATGGCCAAATGACAATGCATAATTGTTTGTTGGCAATATATTTCAACTATTTCAGAACCTATGGCTAAGCAAACCACAACTGAAAATTAAAAGAATGAAAGTCATATTTCTAATTCTTTCAGATTTTGTTTTAATCATATTCATAAATACAGTATACTGTATAAGATTAAAATTGGTGATTAACTTTAAAACACATACAAAATATATCCGCAACAGAATACCGAAGGAACAAGTTAAAGGAATTATTAAAAAAAACAACAGAATCCAAAAACAAGTCAAAATTGACTTGTCAAAATGGAGATATTGTTAAAATATCTGATTTACCATATCTGTAATCTACCTGAAAAAAAGCTGGGCGCCTAAATTATTTCTTGGGCTCCTTGAAAATGAAAGTTAGGAGACCAGGTGGCGACCATGGTTCAAAAGTTAGTGTATATCCCTGCTAGAGTGCGGTAGCTAGTGGATTCGAGCCACGATTGAGTCAAACCAAAGACTATTTGGTATTTGTTGCTTCTCCGCTAAGCATCCAGCAGTAAAGTAATATGAAACGAGTTTTTGGTGAAATAAACATCTTCAAAGATATTCTTGATATGTTTACATTCCCTAAAAACTAAACCATTCGTGCATGTTTGAGGACGAAAATCACGATTATCTGTGATTAAGAACAGAAAATCATTCCATCTCGTACGTGTTTTTTCAAGACAATGGCGGCTAATTAACTTTCGGATGCACCGTTCTGATGATTGCCGATCATGAAATTTCATCACCAACGTAAACAACGATGGGTGCTGAGGTGAGCACATGTATCATTCTGGTTTTGAAAGAAGTTAAATTTCTTGCATTTCTTGCCTTGCAAAGAAATTCTTTCATGTATGTTTTATTTTTAATCGTGGATTGAATGGAAAATAATGGAATGTAAATCGAAACGAAAATGATGTTACCTGTCAAGAAGAATCTTGGCCACTTCAGAATTCGTTTCCAGATGAAGAGTGGTCTTTATTTCCATCCAACGATCATATTCATCTCCACTATATATGCTGTTTTTGTTTAACTTAGCATTCGCTGCTTTTTTTGTTTCTTTTTCTGGCAGAATCGCTCAATTTACGCTTCGGACCTGGCTTCAATTTCTTTGCCTCCGACATTTTCTTCATCAACACTATAATGGAGCATGCGCACAATCTCTACCGAATGAGTTCAAATCTGAGGTCAATAGCATATGATTTGCATCATTGTCCAGGTAGCAAGAATTATCGAAGACAGAATAAAATGACGTTTTCTCCTGAATTATACATCGTAGCTCTCAAAAAGTGAATGGGTTACGTTTTTTATATATTTAATCTTTACATATATCAGAAATTTTTAGAAAACTGAAAATAATGATTTTGGCATTTCATATTACTTTAAGGAGAAAGATCAAAGACTGGTTGGCTTTGAATCAGGATAATGTGTCCGAGTGGGGAGACATTTCTACCCACGGACTGTTGTTTCAGTGAACTAGCTTTATAAAAATTCTATGCTTGTTGATCTAGTACAAAGCGGACCTAATCATCATCTGATTGAAAATTAACTTGTTCTTGCCATGATATAGCTGCAAAATTGCTGAGTTTCAGTTAAGCAACAATCACTCACTCACCATTACCAGGTAAGTACATGTTGTAATACAGACACTTGTATGTCCCTTAACAGGTAGATGAAACATATTATGTGATCCTCTGGATAACCCTTACCAGGTAATTGATACTGGATCATGTGTACCCTGAGTTACCATTAACAACTAATTGTTACTGGATCATTTGTATCTTGGGGTACCCTTAACAGGTAAGTGATGTATGTACTCGTGTGTTGTCTGGCTGTCAGTAGTTGTTTCCTCTTAATATCGGTCTGCAAACTAATGTATCAATGTACAAAAAATGTAGTCTCATAAGCCATTGTGATAACATTTTAACCCTAATAGAAATCCATTGTATTGTAAACGTCTTCTCTAACTGTTAATGTTTATTGAGTAACAATAACTAAAATTTCATGCCGTTCCGCTTCTGGTAAACTATACACCGATCGGCAGATTCTGGCAGATTCTCGTAGATCAACAATTGTTATCTCATTTATTCCACTGATAATATCATGTAATACCGTTGATTATCTGATAATAAATCATATTTTCTGGTAATGTTTCCTATAAGTGACAGTAACATTTGTTTTTATATGCCACTTTGAAAATCTAATATAGGGCAGACTGACTCCGTGGCTCGTCAATGCCTTTTCATGCAACAGATATTGACAATAACATTCTATAATTGATGAGTAAAATTCGGTAATGGATAGAAAAATGAATTTGAAAATTAGAAAATGGAAAGTGGACCCATGATAACAATGAGTCATGGAAGTTTTGATTAAGGAACCATTTATTTTTCTTGACAATACGGTATAGTTTAAAAAATGCATCATTACTGCACATGCCAGAGCGATGTTGTTAATGCAAGCACCTGATGCTCTCTAAGAGCCTGTCCTCGGTAATCATTCATTTTGCGATCGTCATCCCCTGTCTCATCAGCTTTGATTGAGACCTCTCCATTTAGAGAATTATGGGAAATTGTATTCTAATGATGACAAATTGTTCAGACTGATCGGAAATTCAAAATTAAAGATAGAAGACAACTTAATTAAAGATTGACCGTATAGTCCTAATGTTATGACCTGTGACCTGCTGTGTGCATCATTTGACATGTCAAATAGTAGATAAATGACATCAGTTTAAGCTGCTGATTCATACATGTACATGACTATTTATTATTATTTTTTTTTTTTCTGTAGGACATTTTAAAAGGAGCTTGACTTCATTTTCAATATAATACTCGTTTGATTTAGTAAGCTTCGTTAATACTATTTTTTACTTTGTTTTTTTAACCCCAGGGTTTATGGGGGTGCAAAGTTAAAAAAGGCTTGAAGATCCAGTGATTGAAAGGGAATCACAATTTTGGAATGAACAATTATGGTGATTTGAGGATTAGATTTTTACAAATGGAGGCATGGGGGTCCAAAGTTTAATATGGACAGCTATGGCAAAAATATTTTTTTTAAATCACTCGTAAAGAAGCAGCAGTGGAAAGGCAAACATTTGGCTTAGCTCATCAGTTTGATGTATAGATACAAGTTTGTACCAAGGAAGACCACAGGGTATGGGGGTTCAAATCTATGGGGCTCAACATTAAACACAGGAAACAAGGAGAATAGTTTTAAAAAGACAATGTTTTACCAGATGAGAGATACAGAATCATGGGATTTAGGTAAAATTGTGAGGAATATGGCTGATATAATATTCATTTGACATTACTTTTACCAAATACTGGCCGCCTTCAACAAGTTGTCATTAAACATCAATCAATTTCTCAGTGTCAAGAAACGATTTTACAAAAGTGCAACAGTATTTCTGTATTGACAGATTTTTATCCATATTTGAAAATTTTTCATAAATATCTTACAGTACAAAAACTGTATGAAATTAGGAGATAAATGTACCAAATACCATTTGAAATAGATACAAGTATCTGATACATCCCCAATTTTGAAAGGTCTGCAGTGCTTTGCTTCTTTTTATGCGTCAGTTCAGATTTTTATGGTAATATGAGCTATTTAGACATGTCATACATCAGTATTATCGAAGAATACTTCCTCAATCTATATCATAGTCTGATATTTGTCACTGGCTCTTGTTTCTCATGGTTTGGTAATAAATTGACTACTTAATTGCAATAAATGTTTTAGAATGAATCAACAGTTGAAAGTTGATTCCTATAATGAATCATGATAAAAACTGTTGGAATTCAATCTTGAACAATCTGTTGCTTCAATTATTTTCCAAATTTCCATCCAAATTGATATTCAAATTAAATTTCACCTTAAATTAGACAAATAATAGTGCTATTTATTACATTCTGAGGTCTGAAGCATGCTGCATGGTTTAGAAATGTGTAAAATAAATGACTAGAAGCTCCAGGATTATTGGAGATGTGGCTTCCTATTTTAAAGTCTGTGCCAAGGGGAAGAAAATTGTAATTTGAAGAAATCGGGTCTTAATTGGAATTCTTAAAATAATAGTGTTTTGCCCTTGAGTGGTCAGTGATTCATACAGTAAGATGAGTAATAGATTTTAATGAAGAAAAACATATGACTTCTCTTTTATTTTATGCACATTTATGCAAATAAATAATTAGTAACTGCTTTAACGAGAAATATTTAGAAAGAATTGTGGAAATTATAATGGCAGTGATGTAACAAGTTAAAATTCACATTGATAAACAAAAAGTTAAATAGTTTTATAAAAGTTATTGGCAGTCTTACCATTACAAATTTTTTTCTCTGGTATACATTAAACTGTTAACCATCTATGCAATCAAGGCCTACCACCACCGAAGTTGTGATTCGATTCTCACACTTGGAGCCTCAGTCAGGTAACACCAAAGATGATAAAGCTGGTATTTGCTGCTTCACCGCTAAGCATGCAGCATTAAGGAGTAACATCAGAGATTGTTGACTCACAATCATGATGATGTGTCTGAGTGTTTCAGTTAGCTAGCAACTAAGCGTGTTGGTCTAGTACAGAGCTGACATCATCAACTCAACGAAATGTAGTATGTTCTCGCCATGATATAGCTGAAAAGTTTACACCGGTTTCCTCCACCAATGTGACTGCCATGATATAATTTAAATATTTTTTGAAATTGAAAAACCTCTAACCCAAAAAAGGGAACAACAGAAGATCCGTGTTATTTGAGTAACCAGTTTGATGATTGACAGACCAATGAGTTGCTTTGTTGAATTTTGAAATAGTATAATTTGTTTATTTTCATTCTATTCAATCAACTTCTTATTCTAATTTATATGTCAGTAATGTATTTATCCATTCATATGTAAGCATTTCATTTGGTCTAATTTAGATGATAGCAGTTTTTTCTGTAATATTCAGATTTGTGCTTTCACTTCTGTCCAACATGATCTTTGTGTTGACTGCATATCAGACATTTAGAGATTATTATCAGTCACTAAGTATACAGTTATTTTTGTTCTGTATTACACCATACACTTCTCTCTCTATATATATAAATATTATAGTAGACGGAAAACAAACTTTACATATGATTATCTTAATAAATTGAAAAAACAAAAAGTACCACACTGTCGGAACAGTTTAATGGGGTACCATACACTACAGGGAGATAACTCTTTAAAATCAGTTTAACGTTTTGATCAGATGATGTTTGTATGCAGATTTCAAGCATCTCAGTGATCAAAACCACAGAGAGAAAAGCTGCTATGTGGCTAGTGAATTTATAGCTCTGAGTCTGTTCGTTGGAATTTGTTAAAATTTTGATATTTATTACAATGAATATATTCAAACACACTGCCAAAAAAATAAGAAAATTAAACGAGCAGATCAAATTTTACCTGAAGTGTATGGTACCACCTTAATGAATCCATAAAAATGTTTAAACAAATGGTACCAGCATATAAGTTATTTGTTCATGTATGTGTAATATACAAGACAAAAACCGTGAACCAGTCTAAGCCTAATTTATATGCATCTACACCTATCCAATTTAATTTGAGGGTAGCATCTGTCCAACAGTTTGCATTATTGACTCCAATTTGTTGGTGATCAGCTACTACTAGTTCCTATCCAATCTGATTAAAATCAGATCTCTCACTGATATGTCACGGTGTGGAAGATCTGAGGAAGCACGATGAAGGGACACATGCCAGTGACTCTAGGGGCTATCCAATAATATTGGCAATTGCGAGACTATGAAAGTGTTACTTTGCATGCTACAAGCCATATAATTATCCATAACGGGTCATAACCGTATTTATCATATCATTATATATATCATAACATGAGACCACTTGCATGTGACCCATAATGGGGTTTCTTCACATCTCCCAGGCCACGACAATTTGTCAGTAAAAGGGAGAAAGGGAGAGATCTGATTTTAATCAGATTGAGTCCTATCTGACCTTGTAGAAGGGTTGACATTTGTTCAGAAGAAAACATGTGCATTTGTCAACACAATGATATCTTGCATGATTATGTTTTGTTATCACACTGGTAATGATATTTGACTCGAGGGTCATCTCTCATGATAGACCAATATCTTTAGTGAGACCACTTAAGAATGTAACAACTCTTCATAATTTGTGAAGACCTCTGTGGTCCTATCTTATAATAGTAGGATATACCTATCGTCACTCAAGTTTGAGATTCAATCCCCGTCTGTGTCGAGGTGTACTTCAAACAACAATATATGATTAAAACTGACCACTAATTGAAATATTGTTGAGAATAAAGTTAAACCCCCATTAGATCAAGTCCATAATTTATATTGCAAAAGCCTATTTAATGAAAGACAGTTTAGCGTTTCAAGACAGGTATCTCAATTGATATGTCTCGTCTCTTTTTTATTATTTATCGAGAAAAAAAAATCATCCAAAAAAATGTCAGACAAAAGATTAGTGCAAGCTATTGTGTTGGAGAAAAAACATTTTTAATCAACTTAGTCTGTTTCTGGAAGGAAGATACTCTTGTTTAACAAATGTATTGCTTCAATTTGTTTTGATTGAACTTAACCATAGTTGGTTAGAGTGGTAGGAAAATGTAGTGATTTTTCTTAATGTTTTAAGAGGTAGAAACTTTAATTACAGTGATTAATTGCTTGTGCGTGGTGCCACTCTTACGTTAATTGTGATGAGCCGTTAGGACTGTCCGCTTCATAGTAGTGTCTTTTATTATTTTGTCAAATTGTATTGCCTTTGTGCCGTCTATGTAAACATTAAATTCTTCCAAGAAAGCTTTCAAGCAAACAAAGCCTTAAAAAAAAACTCAATAATTTATTTTGTGATTTCCTTTTTCTGTCCCACTTCTCCCGATAATAACTGGTAGGGGGTCAGCATGTCTTTGATGTGCGAGGACAATCAAATTTCGCATGCCATGTAATTTCATCTAACAAATCATTATGACCAGCAATCATTCATTGACTCTTGTTATTATAAGACATGTCCCATCATCCTTTGAAATTGTGTTGTCAATTTCATTTTCTTTCCCTCGTGTCTTGTGTGCTTATGTTTCTAGCGAAACAAAGACGACTGTTCAATTTACAGGAGGGAAAAAAGATAAAATGCTAATCGAATAACTCTCTGATTGTAAAGAAATTCTTCAATGATGCTTGCTTTTAATTATGAATTTGAATATTTTACGATTTTTCTTAAACAGCCTGAGAAGAATAACAATGAACAAAAAACAGTAACAGATTTTAAAAATGAGTCAAATGGTATTATTGTGTCTAGAGTAGTTAACGGAAGCCCTGCGGCAAAAGTTGGAATGAAGGTAAAAGACCTTGTTGTATCGGTAAGTTTTTACAAATTTATTATATTTTAAAACACTATTCAATCACTTAAGCTTTTAATTTAGATCAGAATGTCAGATATTGGTTCTGGTAATCTAGCAGACAATTAAGCAGTTCCTTTGGGTAGCAGCCATTAAATTGGATCAACATCATTTGAATGTTTTAAAACTTTATTCATTGATGACTTTTATTGGAAAATTTAAATAGATTTAAATTCCAGAGAGGAAATTTGTTTGATGTTTTAGATGACAAGATATCTAGTTTACATCTGGATTTAATTGACAAAAAATGTATATTTATGTTTTACATCAAATTAAAAAACAATATCTAAATGTCAATTAAACTAACTATATTTTTTCCCACCTTCTATAAATCTTAAAGCTTTAAGCTTTTTCTTTAATTAACTACCTAAAAAGGAATTATTTTTTCATATCTTCTAATTCTTATTTGGCTGATGATGTACTGTGTTTTTCCGTTAAAACCTCTATGATTCCAAAGTACACTGGATATTTCCTTCAAGGTGCACAATAGTTTCTTGACTCAACTTGGTGATATTTGGCAATATTTCGTAAACACACAACAATAGTCTAGAATTATGTTTACTATGAAATAAGGACAAGAGTTAAGGTTAAGAATGAAATAAAATTTTGGTTTTATGTAAAACAACAAAATATTATATGGTCCTTAATATGATCTTTATTAACATTTTATTATGTTACCAGCCATATCTATATTCATCAAGGTTATTTTTGTCCCCCGACGCTTCGTCGAAGGGGACTATAGAAATGGGTATCGTCCGTCCGTCCGTGTGCTTTTTGGTTTCCAGATGATAACTTGTGAATGAAAAGTCAGATTGAAGCTAGGTTTGGTATGTAAGTGTATCTTATGAATATCTAGGTCAAGTTCGATAATGACAATTTTTCGACAATTTTTACTAGAGTTGTGCCCCTTTTTATACCTCAAAATTGCTAAATATTTGGTTTTCAGATGATAACTTGGGAACAAATAGTCAGATTGAAACTAGGTTTGGTATGTAAGTGTATCTCATGAATATCTAGGTCAAGTGCGATAGCGATCATTTTTCGACAAATCTTACCAGAGTTACTCCCCTTTTTTTACTTCAAAATTGCTAATATTTTGGTTTCCAAATTATAACTTGTGAACAAAAAGTCAGATTGAAACTAGGTTTGGTATGTAATTGTATCTCATGAATATCTAGGTCAAGTTCGATAATGATGATTTTTCGACAAATCTAACCAGAGTTACTCCCCTTTTTTTACTTCAAAATGGTCCTTGGATGGTCCCCTTTCAGAATTATGAGTGATACAGGCTCACCTAACCCTCTAGTTTACAGTAGTTTCAAAATTTAATCTTACGATATAACCTTGGCGTCGGGGGACCAGTGACCAACAGCCTTTTATTTCTTCAGCTTTAGAAAGAGGAAGAAAAGCTGCCCTCTAGCTTTTCTTTCCCATTTCAAGGCTAGTACAAATAAATATTTTACATTTCCTGACAATGTATGTAGATTATGTTTATACATTTTGTATTGTCATGTATGCAAAAAAAATATGTTAAATTTACACTAAAAAATGTCAGAAATATTGCAACATTTTGGTAGATGTTTTTACAGTGCAGTGTCATTTTCGACCATTGTCTATTGCTCTTTGCTCTACATAAGATGTTTGGTACCAGGAGACTCTATTCATGTACATCTAGTAGAGAATAATGTCAATGTACATCTTTATATAGTGAGGTAATCTACTGATTGCAGTATACATGATGAATATAGACTGATTATTTGCATTTAATACTCATAATATTAAAAGTGAAGAGTTTCACTTAGTTAAGTGTAAAAAATATGGTTTCCTTAGCTCAATAAAGAAACCAAAGTTTGTGCCTGCAGTTAGATCTGCTCAATAATTGAGCCAAATTATTACTGTATTTACCCATCAAAGTTGTCAATTTTAGAGACGATATTGCACAATTACTGTAATTTGTAATACCAGCAACTAACTATAGAATATTCTTGTCATATAGGCTTCAATTAATGTAATACTTCTCTTCTTTATAAAGAGTAAAAAAGACAAGCAAATTGCATAATTTGTATTGTAGTAGCCCATTTAGGGTTTCACACTAACTCCCAACCGTGAATAAATGGTAATTATCTCCGAACCTGTGATACATTGTACGATTTCATCACAATTTTTTTTGTGGTTGTTTATGGAGTTTTTGTAACTGACTCATCACAATAACCCCATCACATGTTGTCTTAAATATGGTAATTATGTTACAAATATTCTTTGATGTTATTAGTAAAAGTTTAAAATCTTTTTGAAGTTTGGGATTTTGCAGTTTATTGATGTGTTCATGGCACATGCTGCAGAACAATGGTTATTTGTATCCTTCATTGCATGATTAAATATATTATCTTCTCTTTTTAATTTCATTGATTTAAGTGAAAACAAAAACATTTTACATTATTCAGCACTCGAGTTTCCGTTATCAATAAATAAAAATTTATTTTTGAGACCCTCCAGATAAATTTCTATTAAAAATGAAAGATTTTGTCGGATGTTGGATTTTTTCCTGCCTCTGGGTCGTTGTAATGGGTCCCTTGACAAAGAGAATTGTTTTCAATTCTACAGAAATCTCCAATGAAATATTACCCTCTCTCCATCATAATGGTCTATAGAAAAAACTTTTGTATGGTAAGGTCACACAACATGTTTTAAAACAGCTTGATCAGAGAGAGAAGAAAATAGGAAAACTTGAGAACAAATTTAAGGTAAATTGTTCATAGTTTTTAACAGTAAATTTTTTTTAACAGCAAATACTATTAATGTAACTAGTATTTCACCTGTTCACTTCAGGTATTACTTCAAACACTTTCTGAGATTCGGTCCAAATAAATCAAATTAAAAACATTCGAAATTTTAGGAAAAGATGTAAATTGTTTTGGTTTTATTCATAATCTGTGAGGGGCAGACGTGGTCATGATCATATGGGAGTAGGATTTATAACTACCTATGAAACAGTGCCTATTGCCATTAATGTTAAGTTTGAATTCCACTCATGGCAAGATGTACTCAATGCAACATTATGTGATAAAGTTTGTCTGTGACTTGCGGCAGGTCGGTAGTTTCTCCGTGTACTCTTGTTTCCTCCCTCAATAAAACTGACCGCCACGATATAACTGAAATATTGTTGATAGTGGTGTTAAACACCATAACCCTCCGCTTAATAATCTGTAATGAGAGTGATATGGAATAGTTACCTATTTACCATGCCACAGAATTACGAAGGAGTATTTGGCATGAACCCGGCACCACAAAACTTGAGAATTTACTTAAGTCTGAGAATATTCTCAAATAAGGAACTCAGCCAATCAAATTTGAGTATTTCCTTATTAGTCCCCTACCGATATTGACTTGATATTTGGTATGTGGCTATATCTAGAGGAGTTACAGTTTAAGTTCGCATATCGTTCCGGTCGAATGATTTTTGGCTGAGTTATGGCCCTTGCACTTGTATTTTTTGTTCAAATTTTAAGTTTTCCCGGACTTTTTTTTTACGTCCTTTGATATATTGACTTCATATTTAGTATATAGCTATATCTAGAGGAGTTACAGTTTAAGTTCGAATTTCGTTCCGGTCGAATGATTTTTGGCTGAGTTATGGCCCTTGAACTTGTATTTTTTGTTTTCTATTTTAAGTTGTTCGGATTTTTTTTACATCCTTAGAGATATTGACTTAATTTAAAATCTAGTCACTGCAAGGTAATACTTCTAATATTTTAGGTCCAATGATTTTTGCGGCCAGTAGGGAACAATGTATTGCTATGTGCAATACTCTCAGAATTCTTGTTTGAGAATATTCCCAGACTTGAGTAAATTCTTAAGTTTTGTGGCGCCGGGGCCTGAACAGCCAACAGTACACATAAGTTGTAATTTGTTCTTGATAACCTTAAAGTTAACCTTAAAATTTTTTTTTTATGAGTCCTTGTCACAGAATCTGATTTAGGGGTATCTTTGTAAATCAATGTTTAATACATGTACATGCACCCAAAAAAATATATTTGAATCAAAACAAACTTTTGTTATGAAAAGGTGCCAACGATCTCATTGAAATTTTCTGTATGATCTTGGAAGTGTCAAAAAATAATATTCCTTTCTTTAGTTTGATAATTGGTTGTAAGAATTATTATGATTGAACAGAAATTGACATGAAATCAGTTATGGGGTCGATCGTGGCCGGTGGTGCGCTGAAAATGACGACACTTTTTCTACATATGACAAGATAATAATTCAGTAATTGTTTGTCATTCTAATATGATTTATATGTTTTGAATATGTCAGCTGGGGAAATTCTATATACTTACAGTACTATAGGTTAGGAAATTTCTTTTTCATTACAATGTCTTTGTAACGACGTTAATATGGGGTCATTGAGAAACTTTTTATTCAATTTAAAACGTAATTTCTGTAAGATTTCCGCGGAAATTAAAGTGTCAAAAATTATGATTGTGACAACAGAAAAATTATGAACGCTAGTGTTTGGCAAGATGGAAAATCTGATACATTGCGTGTGAATCATTTTTTTAAAGATTTTTCAGAAGATCATTTCATGCCTTTCCCATATCATTCTTACAGAGATTGTTGAAATCTTTGAGTTAATATAACATTCGGGAAATAATTATTTCCAATTTCGATCATATGGATAGCTTTACTACAAAACCAATACATAATTTACAACAATTAGCAAAGAACAAGTAAATATTGATTTCACCCAGTAGGGTATATTATGTAATAAATAATCAAACATAGAGTGATTTATTTAAGAAAATATCTTGGATTGTAGACCGTGAATTGTAAAAAAACATTGGTTTTAGTGAGCTGTGAATGAATTAATACAAGGAAACAAGTCTGATCTGAAATGAATAAAATTGACTTTTTGTAACATAAATATGGAGGAGTTTCCTTGTAATTTAAGATACATATTTAAGGGATTGACTTGTAATAGACATCAACAATGCAGAATTTCCTGGGCTATAAAAATATTTTTAAAAATTATCGAGCAATCAAGTTTATTCAAATATCATCACACACTGGGTGGAACAAAATATAAATTGAATTGGTCAATTTTGGGAATGTTCAATTCATAGTGGAGTCAAAATTATTTAAACAAATATTTGGATTATTGCAATTTCTTTGCTGAAGTACACAAATTGAGTTTCCTTGTATGATTTTTCTAATGATTTTCTCAACTGATATCAATTGAGTTTATTCTTTTAAGGCAGTATTTGACTTTAAATGTCATTTGTTACAAGATTTGGGGAGTGCTTGATCATATAATTTTATTGAAAATACTGTTTTTATCTGGAGTTAAAATGAAATATTCAACTTCTTTCTGTAGAATTATCAAAATAGATTAAACATTTCAAAGCAAATTATATATGCAAGGACTACTCATCTGTTTGAAATAAACGAATGATATACCAGTAATATATTTTTTCTATTTTAATTACTTCAGTACAATACTTGTCATTCGGGAGATGGGGTGCTTGGAAATGATCCCCCTCACCTTTTGGTAAGTAATTGAAATGTATTATGTCCCTTGACTTCAGGTAATAACCCAGGTACCCTAAATGTCTGTCTCTTAACCAATTTTGTAGAAGAATGTCTCTGACTTTAACAAGTATCACACTAGGACCAAGACAATTGACTTTATGTATTCCTTAGAGTAAACTGTACCATTATTTAAATAGCATTATAATTGACTACCGTAAATAAAGGGCCAGTCTTGAATTGGGTCCAGGTAAGACTAAAGACTATTTTCTCACAGAACATTTACACAGGTGTACAGATCAAGGTAGATTTTATTTTAAGGTGATAATTGGGATTAAATTTAACATGTTCTCCTGCCAGGCCCTAGTCTTTCTCACCACGCTTTGATGTTTTTTCGCAGTGTTTTCCAGAAGCCACCTGGTCTAAGAATTTTGCAGCCATTGGCCAAAGGTAGTGGTTCAATACATAACATAAAAGATTAGAGGGAACCGTTAAATTGATTATCCTAATCTTGAATTACTTAATCCAGGATAATTCCCAAAACACTGCATGCATGGCATTCCAAAGATTAAAGCTAAATGCATTTATTACAAAATAGATTTTGACAATTGAATTTCATATGCTATTTGACTTTATGCAGATTTGATTATTAAATATTAAATCTAAATCACATTGATCTTTGAAATAACCTTATTGGATTTTCATATTTTTTGTTAAGCAGGGCAATCTAGTGCATTTCATAATCAGAAAATAAAAATGATAAGAAAAATGCTTTTGTTTAAAACTATGGAGACCTTTTATATTTCACAGGGGTGAGGGATATGAGGAGTTTCTTTAGTGAATGAGTTATTGTATATGTAATGCTAAGTGAGCAAATTTTCAGCTATATTATGACGAGAATTTACATTTCGATGACTGAGATGACTCCAACTCTGACCCATTATTTCTGATTCTGAGCAGACCAGTCTATGCTCTTACTCCTAAACATTGCATCCTTACCTATGAAGCTGCAAATAGGAATTTTATAGTCTGACTGGAACCCGTGATCTACCACTCTCAAGCCCAGCAATTTAACAAATACATCACTATTGTGGTCAAAAGAGAGGTACTTTATAACCTTCAATCATATAAGAGTTGACAGTGATCCATGAAAGTGTCTATAATTTTACAATATTTCATATCTTTTGGTCACATAAGTACATTCTCCTTAAGATTATATATTCTTTAGGTTAAATAACTGATGTGTTGCTGCCAAATTCTTTAAAATTATCACCCTTTAAATTGATATTTGTCCAAATTGTTGAAGTGGGGGGTAAAAAGATTACAGACATATCAAAACTAAAGGTGCAATGTAAGGACTGTTTACTTATATTATTTTAGAGTTAGGAACCTTTAAATTGACATAGGTCAGAACTTTGTCAGTAGAAATGTAACATAATTTACTTATAGGTGACAAAAGTCAACTTACCTGTAATCACCTTGATAAAGAGTCTTTGATCTTTTTGACAGCTCTTTAAAATGGTATTGCTCCCCCTAATAGTAATTCCATAAATATTTCTACCAGGTCAATGCAGGTCTTTGCATTAAAAAAAAGTTATATGAGTCATTTGATGCAAAGAAAAGACAATGCTTTATACATATATAGTACAAGGAGGTTAGGGACTAAAAATGGGGGAAGGGTAATGGTATTTAACGCCACTTTCAACAATATTTCAGTTATATCGTGGCAGTCAGTTTTATTGCTGGAGGGAACCGGAGTACCCAGAGCAAACCACCGACCTTTTGCAAGTAACTGACAAACTTTATCACATAATGTTGTATCAAGTACACCTTGCCTGAGAGATATTCGATCTACCACCTACCATTTGATCATGACCATGGCGGCCCCTTAAGAGAACAGATTTGGTAGAATTTAATATGTTTTATTGTTGATAGTGTACACTTGCATATGTGTGGGGTATTGTAAAAAACTGTTTTTAGCAAATAGAGTGAATGACAAGTAGAGGAATAACACAAACTAAAATGTGAAGTAGATCCATTGACATTCCTTGTTTGATAGTTAAAAATTATTTCAATTTTTAGATTTCATACAGATGTATATTTTGTCTGCATCATAATGGACTATTTATTAATTTTTGATATTACAGTGGAACTTGTATAATCCGACACCTGAGTTTTCCGACATCCTGTGACATCCAACAAAAATTGGTGGTCCCAAAGTAGTTCTGTTAACGTAAATAAAACTTGAGTATTCCGATATCCTGTACAATTCGACACATTTCCCTGGTCCCTTGGAGTGTCGGATTAGACAGGTTCCACTGTATATTATTTGATTAACTTGGCTGTCAGTACTCTCATTATCTCAGTGCTTTTTCTTCAATTTCAAAAAAGTGCAGTTTCCCAGTCATCCATTTTCCTGAAATGGCTCATTATTTTTGCTTCATTTGTTGTTAAAAATAACAATTGTTACAATGTCATCAGTCAGACCTTACTGTTGACCTCAGTATGAGGACAGTAGAAATGACCAATGGTCAGAACTCATGCCACAATGAATCATCAGCCCCATAATTATAGACTAATTATCACTGATCATGGAATTAAAACTGGACAAGGGTCAAATCTTGGCTCAAGACATGTTCCATTCATCTTTCTTAATATTGTAAACTTACAAAATTCTTAATTGTGTATTCAAAGTTCAAAGTCTGGATTCAATAGAGATAGAGTATCAAATATTAGCTTGACATTAGAAATATCCTGTTGTTGTGTTCTCTTTGAAATCAACTAATTAGCTGGGTAGTGTGCCATTTGTTAAGGGGTAATTTCTCAATATTGAAACAAATTTGTGCCATTCAGAAAGTATTCAACATTAGATTTTGACAGGAAAATAATTATTTAGAAGTACAGAACATCATGGAGGATGTTTTAGGTAATAAACAACAGACATAATAAAAATATTCAAAATTATGGTCTGAAGTCCCACAAAATAGTAATAATAACCGTGGAAACAATCAAATTGTGGGTCTGATGTGACACAAAGTAATAACGATAACCAATACAAAGAAATTTAGACATAAAAAATTCTTATAATTACGTAAGATTGTCATTATATTATTATCGCCTGTGTATGGAACATTTCAAACCAAATCTCTTGTAATGATAATGGGATCAAAATAATTATCAAAGAATTTTAATTTATTAACTAATGTATTTTACAATATTGACTGCTTAATGGATCCATGTAGGGCTCGACTTGATTTATAAATAGAAACGGGTTATATTGACCCTTGGAGGATTAGAAAAAAAGTTCCATTTTATGAGGTTATCAAAATTTGTGTTTGTATTAAAGCAAAGCAGTGTCAATAATCTGTTAATTGGGTTTTAACTTGTAAAGTTTCTTGAACCTAATTTTCATAATATTTTATTTATTTAGTGATACATGTATAAGGAATTATTTTGAATTTGGGTGTATTCACCCCTGTCCTTATTAAATTCAAAAGGAGCCCAAATTTAGGGTAGAAAATGTAGAATTAATGTTGTAATAATATTTGTCACGGGACACGTAATAGTATAGAAATAAATGTTTATTATTTAAATGGATTCTAGCCCTTAACAGATATTGTCAAAACGAATTTAAGCAAATTTTCATACACCATGGCACTCATATGTGAGAATTGAATAGAGACATCTTGAGAGATTACAGCCCATTTGATCAAAATTAATAGCTTTCGGAAGAGGAACAGGAAAAGCAGCTGATTTTAAAATTTAATTTTAACATTATCTTACATCCTCTTGCATTCATACTCTGTAGGCGGAGCCCTTTATATTAATTAAAAGATAAAGTACAGTTAATCAACTTCCACTTAATCTTTCAGATATGGGACTGTTGATAATTAGAAAAAGATGCCCAGTTGTTAATCGGCCAATCATTTTGGACTGGCAGGTGTAGCGTTGACTTTCGGTGTCATTCTGATCTGTTTGTCTCATCCATTTTCATCCGTGCTGCATGTCCTGTTACACAACAAACAAGATTAATTGACATAAGATTACAATCTTTTAGTAATTGGCACATTTTTTTCAAGATTAAGTTTTTGAAGGTTCATTAATCTAACCTGTCAACACATGGACAATCTCTAGTTTTTTTCCATATTATAATGATATCAAGTTCAGGGGTCTCACAAGGATTTGTCTGTTAATCAGCTACTTTTGGATTTAATGTTGAAGCAATGCTAAACATTTCGGTTTTTTCTTTGTGTTTTAAGTGCCAAACTTTGCTGTACAGTACACAGTTATGCACCATAAATAGACTGCTCATGTAAAGAACATGTATATTTGAAAGATTTGACAATATTTTTCCTCACTATCTCAAATATAAATTTAGTCTTCACAATGAGCACACGTCCTCTGGCTCAAGACCAGTAAGACTTGTTCGGACCAGTAAAAAAATTTTCTTAGGTACATGCATAAAATAAATTCAAGAATTTGATTCGGACCACCAGTAAATGCAAATTTTCATTTCGAGGACTGTTATAAATTAATTTTATTATGCAGTTAAATGAAACACTTGCTTCAGCTATTTAAAATTTAGAATTAATTCACTTTGGTATTGTATTGAGAAAAAAACAATCAAAAACAAATTACTGTATTAAAAGACCTGAAAAATTGTCTACTCCACATCTACATGCTGACAATATCCCAATATATATTTGTGGGGGGGGGGGATTTTTGATGGGACTATTATGTATATAACAAAAGACTCTCATTAAAAGATAAACTTGTAATGACCTATTATTGATCAATAACCAGTAGAGCCTGCACTCTTATTTATATTATCAAACATCCAAAATAAAGACCTTACTACAGACAAAAATAGGGCCACCCTGTTGAGACCAATAGTCAAAGTAGAGATAATATATAATCCTCTACACCTGTATAGACACCTGATTTAAATATGATCACGTTTAGATTTAGGTAAACTGCATTTAGGTAAATCTTTTAATGGTGATATATGTTTGTAGAGATACTATTACTGTTGTATTGTTGGGTTTGACCCTCCCCACCCTAGAAATCATCAATTTTAGTTTGATTTCAGATCAAATAACATTCTTTGCATTCACATGATACTTTAGTTTCTTGCAACCTAATTTACTGAAAGCAATATATATTTTTTTCGTCCTTGAGATACCAGTATTTTGTAGAGGATTTGCATTGTAATTTCTATTAATATTTAATTCTTAATACTAGTCGTTTCATGGGTTGCTGATGTGATTAATGGGAGGTAACTCCTACTCTATTTTTCCCTCCCTGTTTTTTCCAGTTTTTAATGATGACACAACTGAAATTTAAATGACCTCTTGACCTAACTGAAGTGGTCACTGAATACACAAATTGACCCAGCATGAATCCAACCAACTTTCAGTTTAGATTAAATACAAATAATGTAATAATAATATTAACTAAACCGCCGGTCCTTTGATGTGGGATAAACTAGATTTCAATAGGTTAGAGAGTGAGAGGGGTTTTAAATTAACATGTAGTGTCCCTGTTTATAAGTTTGTCTATGATTTACGATAAACTTATGGATCTCGTCGATAATTTGTTGTTAGTGGAAATTCACACAAAAGAAACAAGCCAATTTAGTTTGTATGGATGATAATGGCTACCTATTTTAGATCTTGTACATCAAGAGATAATTTGAAAGCGGGTTTTAGCTATCCTGTTAACACTCTTTGGTTTTCTTGCTCTTGAATACTTGGAAGCTATTTGGTTTTCTTGCTCTTGAATACTTGGAAGCTATTTGGTTTTCTTGCTCTTGAATACTTGGAAGCTATTTGGTTTTCTTGCTCTTGAATACTTGGAAGCTATTTGGTTTTCTTGCTCTTGAATACTTGGAAGCTATTTGGTTTTCCAATCTTTTGACTTAGAGGGTACCTGGTGATGGTTATTTAAGAAATGTGCCGTGCACACTAGATTTGATATCTATGTTTTTATTACTTCCTGGTATATTAGCACTACTAGAAGTACATCTATAAGGACACTTGTCATTCAAATTGGAAATCTTTCATAATTGAACTGGTTGGAGACTTTTTTTTTCTGAAATCTCTTATATATAACATTATTCTAGGACACATTGTGATTTATGTTATGTACAATATAATATAAAAAAATACTATTATACAATGTTATATATTTGTATTGCATAGATGTACCTTCTAACCTCTGTATAGCCATGTATGTAGTGAAGATCAAAGGATAGACAAGCATTTTATCAGTAGAACAAATTAACCTATCAATCTGTGATATTTCAACCTTGTAACATTTCTAGGTCATTTAAGGAAAAAAACATTAATAAATATTTAATTTTAGTTTTATAGTTGGTAATAATTTGTGAAGATGACAGTGAAATATTTATTTATATCTCTTAGTGAGATTTTCTTTAAAATCGTTACAGATGACACAAGAAACTTAGTAGTCACATTATTTGATTTTAAATGGAAATAAAATGTTTATAAATTACATTTGATGCAGTATAGATTCTTTTAAGCAAAAACTGTATTTTCCATTCACCCGGAAAATAGGTTGTACCGGTAATAGGTTTTCTTACTTTACTTTGTCTTCTGGAAACAGTGGGCCAATTTAAATTCAAATCTAAATGATTAGATGACTCCATTTAATCATCAAACATTAATATTAGATGGTTAAATTAACAGCATTTTTAAAAAAAATTTAAATTGATTAAAATGGCAAAAAATGTCTACATATTTAAAATTGTGAACATTTTGAATTCCTAAGAAGTTATTTGTTGTTGTGCTAGTATATCAGGTATGTTACAAGTATATAATAACCACAATAAAATAGTTTTACAAGGATAATAAAACTTTGGTCACACTTATACTGGGTTCATTATAGTCCTCATTCACTAGCTTGTTTGTATACAAGTTGTCCGTAAACAAATCCTTGTTATTTTTGCCCCATTGAAATGTAATTTTTCTTCAATTTCTAATTGAGTCGTTACTTCAAATTATTTTCTTTACAAGGGATGAATATTTATTTTATTTGATTTTGATCTGAAGCTTTTGTATCTGGAGGCTGAGTGAGAATTGTATCTCAGTTATTGCCCTTTGATTGATGTCAACATCAGCAACCCATTACTGTAGTTCTGGTATCTTCAAGTTGAAATGTTATTTATTTTATTTTAAGACTTAAAGAATTAATTTAAAAAAAGTTTTTTTTTACTATAATCATTATGCTCATTAGTTTATTTCCCTGTACAAATGAGTTTGTAAACAAGCAGATTCCCTAAGTCAGCTACCCTGAGCTGCTTATGTTATTGTAAAGCAAGAGTTTGTTCAATAAAAGTATTAAAAAAAAATATAAAATTCCTGATTTACCTATCTAAGTCTTGCTTATTTTTAATATATTTCTGATGGGTAGACATGTGCAGATAAAGGGCTCCAATCCATTCTGACAAAGTTATCAGAAATCAATTCGGCTGCATGTTTTCTGAAATGTGAACATGAAATGTACATGAAATATATTTACAAAATGTATAAATAACCAAAACATAGATATAATCCACCCTTCCAAGACATCATTGTTTTGCAACAAAGTTTAAATCTTTAAATTTGAAGATAAAATATGTCCATATTGGCTCAATATATAAATACAATATACATAATTATTCCGTAATAAATTACAAAAAAATGTGTTTTTTTTTAAATATCTATTTTGGATTTTTTTTCAACAATTGAGAAAAAAGAGTGTTCTTTTACTAAACACTATATAATTATTTTGTATATTGTTATTAGAAACAATTTGTAACCAGTCTTTGTTACATGAGTAACTAACTACATATGTATTCAGAACATGAATATTTATAAAGTTATCTCCCTTGTCAGAAAAGGTCATTACTCTTTGTCAGTAAAGAAGGATTTTGAAAGTGTTGAGTGATACTCCTCAGCTTTTGTCCTAGCCCTAATAGAACTTGTCAGAGAATCTTGGGCTGTTTATACAAGTCAGTGAGTCATTTCATCTTAATATATGATACCTTCTAAAAATCTTAGATAAATAAACAATTTTATTACAAGTTGTGATCAGTCAGAAAATAGTGGGGGTTGTTTTAGATGGAACCAATTTTGAGTTGGAAAATGGAGAGTTGATATAATATTTGGAAAAGGTAAGTTTTACAAACATCTAATGAAATTAATGTTAAATGTGTAATAAGCATTGGAGTTTGTTTGTTAGAATGTCTGTGTGGAAAAGGTATTTTAGAACAACAAAATAAGTTAGCAAGTAGAAAGCTTTAGATAATTATGCAAGCAGAGTTCACAAATTTGTCAGTCCTATCAGAAATGACCAGCAAAATTGATTTTGCCAAGGACTGACACAAGATTGATATTTTAATTTTCCACTAGGACCACCAAGCCCATATGCAATTTTGTGAACACTACGATTTCTAGATTTTAAAAACGAAAATATATCGACAGAAGTCTCACCAATTTTTGATTGATTGTATCAGTTGGAAAGAAAACAAGCACATGCATGTGAAAAGGAATCAAAATGTCTTAAGAAAATAGAAAACTTCCTGATTTTCCTGAATTTGATCATCAAAACATTGCATGCATTAAAAACATAAATTAAGAACTTGTAAAGATTTGTTTTTGTCTTTTTATATTTTGTTTACACCTGGGTCCTATAATGGACAAGTTAGGTTGAAATAGACGTCATACTATTTACTATCTTGTATATCATATACAGAAAAACAAATGTGATTAAAATGAAATCTGAATCTGAACTTGTTTTTGCTTTTCAACAAGTTATAACTCAAATCAAATTGAGCAGATGCAATATCTTTAATCCAACAATTTAATACTTAAATGGTTTTTGTTTATATATTTAAAATGTAATTCACTTTTGGCAGAAGAAACAAACACAGAACAAAATTGTTTAGACATGGTCGGTTTGAGGAGAAAGTAATTACAAACATTATAGCAGGTGTCAATTCAGTCAATTCTAATTCACCAACCCAAATATAGCTGGTCTCTGACTGCAATCATATAGGGGGTGTCATGATTGTATGGTAGTTGTGTTTCTAACTACCTATGCAATCAGTGCCTATCACCACTATCGTTGTGAGTTCAAATCCCACTCGTGGTGAGGTGTACTCAATACAGCATTATTTGATCTAAGTTTGTCAGTGACTTGCGGCAGGTCGGTGTTTTTCTCTGGGTGCTCCGTTTTCTCCACCAATAAAATTGACTGCCACGATATAACTGAAATATTGTTGAAAGTGCTGTTAAACACCATGACTCTAACCCTGCTATCCTATATATGGCAGTAGGATTTATACATATGCAATCTTGGCAAAGTGTTTTTGATATAATCTGATGTGCTAAAGATTGTTAGTGACTTGTTAAAGGTTAATAGTTTTCTCTTGTTTATCCTTAATTTTAATCCCAACCCAAATAAGTTTTTTGTAGTGTAGTGAAAACGTAATTAAATGTGGGCCTTCTTGTGTTAGAGTCATAGGTATTTCATGCCACTTTTAACTATATGTCAATTATCCAACATCCTCTTATGTAGATGATCAGCTAAATTTGCAGTATCTAGCACATGTGCAGATAATACCACTCTTTAAAGAAAACAAAAACCCCAAAAATACCCTCCATAGTTATTTTAGTGCTTCGCACGATAGTACCACGTTTTAATTAATGTAGAAAATTTTTCATTTCTAAGTAATATCAGGATTAATAATTCTATTATGGAGAACGAAAGTTATTCAGATTCACTTTTGACATCTGCAGATATAGTTTATGTGGTTGAACAGGACGTTTCTGAGATTTTTAACAGTGACAATCTTCCGCAACAGGCCACATAGTCTGGAGTCGGATGCATCATGCCCGACGCTAATGCTGAGATGGCAAGCATGTACAATTTTCCTGGCATTGCCAGCGTTAAAGTTTTATTGCTGGAAGAAACAAGAGTACCAGGAGAAAATCACTGACCTGCTGCAAGTCACTGATAAACTTGATCACATAATGTTGTATCAAGTACACATTGCCATGAATGAGAATAAAACTGTAGTGGTGTTAGGAACTGATAGCATTGATAGAAGATATCAATCTCACTATTTCCCCTACAACGTCCCCTCTTGGCTATAGCATTGATAGAAGATATAATTCTCACTATTTCCCCTACAACGTCCCCTCTTAGTTATTTACTGTAGAGATTTTTTTTTACTGACAATGTGGCATATACATGTAGATGCAACAAGTCTTCCTTCTATCATCAGCTCGTCTACTCTGTTAAATTAGGCAGTGTTTCACCTCTACTGAGGTAGAAAGGTATGAATGGAGGAGGGAATGTTGGACTGAAAAACTACGATGTAGTGCTTGTCCAAAATTTACATAGGAACCATACCTCTTGTACTGCTCAAGTTTTGATATTTGGAAATTTGATATATAGATTCATCATTTGCCTTATAAATCATATTTGTTATTTTTTTTTTATTATTTAAAAAATAATAATTGTGGGGGTCATGTTTTGCAGGAATATGAATTGATATGTATGATGCTTATCTATTTTCTCTATACATCTTACAGGGGTGTGGAATTGCCATGCCCGACTTGTCCGACTCGTACATAGAACCTGCCGGACAAGTAGATTTTCCTGGCTAGCTTGTCCGGGGACAAGTAAAAATCAACAAATAAAACTAATTTCTAATTAAAGTACTCTGGGAAGACAATTCCTCAAATGATATTATATCGTAAATATTGACGGTTATATAGATAAATGTTTGTTTTTTTTTTATTGGAAACGATCACGTTAGTGTTCCGAAAGCAGCTAAAAATAACCAGAATTGTACAAGTTCTAAGTTGAGTATTACCACCCGATTGCAATGATAATAGTACTGCATTTACTTAACGATAACCGGGACCGTGTAACAGGTTTTTATTGGAGTTCCGAATGTGATGTTTCCTTGCGTGTCCATAGTTTTTCATAAACAAACAGGGCCTACATCCGTGAACGTATAATACAAATCGTGTTGCAGTCGTTACAGTGGACAAATATTTGATCATAAAAAAAAAAGAAGACTGGGAATGATTCTGGCCACAATGAACATCACGAGAAAGTTAAACGCAAAACTCTAGCAGAAAAGGACACAAAATGTGAGGAAAAACACCCAAGTGGCTAGCCAATTTCTCATGTTTACTGCTGGATTCTGATGGTGTCTCATATTGAAATATCTGCAGAATATACTCTGATTTTGCTGACAAGAAATCATTTATTTTTATTAGCAAAATCGTGGACAGAATGGATACCTATTCCCACTAGTCATCTGCAAAGTATGAAGATACCACTAAAACTAAATACTAGTACACGACTGTTTTGATTGATAAATCCATTGTCAAGATTAATCAAAATGAACTTCATTGATATGAGATTTTTTTTCAACACAGCTTATTCTGTATCTAAAAACAACCAGCTATTCTCTGACTGCATATTCCTATTTGAAATCCAAATTTAAAATGGCCTTCATTTGGGCAGTGATCACTTAGGCAGGGATGTTTGTGTTAACTTTATTAAAACTATATTTCAAATTTTACGCAATGATGTAATAGACAATATAAACAAGTTCAATTTAGCAACTGTGTTTATAAGTATCAAATGTTTGTACAAAGGATTTTGTCTGGACAAGTAATTTTTTTCAGATGACTTGCCTGGGGACAAGTAGAACATTTCAGTATTTCCACACCCCTGATCTTTCTGTTGTTCTGCCATTTGTTGATTCAAGTATTAATTCTTATAGATGAATAGGAGAAGTCACAAAGTCACTAATTTGAACAGGAAACCAGTCACAATCCTCCTGTGATATATACAAACCTAAGAATTAATTTAGCCAACATTAAATCAGAAATAGTAAAGGTTAGCCGGGACATTTATAGAAATTCTATTACCTTTTAATCAAAAGTGATTGATTTAATTTGCCCTTAGAACATTGTTTCCTTGTATTATTGCCAATATTCTTATGTCCAAGTTGATCTGTCAATATCCGAGACACACAAATCGCTTAATTTGCTTTTTTGACTTGACAGTAGAGAACTCAATTATGGTAGGAAAAATTATAGGAATAAAATAGAATTTGGTTGACTGGATTTAATGTAAGTTAAGAAAGACATATTTTTTACTATAATGTGTTTATTGTGGAATTGATGAAAAAGAACTGACTGATAATTGTAGTTATTGTCGAATTTTGCCTTATAACACTGCAATGAAAGTGATGGTTCAGTCGTAATAAATTGTACAATGATGTATTTTGCCTTATAACGCTGCAATGAAGTGATGGTTTAGTCATAATAAATTGTACAATGATGTATCTTCATTTCTTCTTCCCCATCAAAGAATCATGGCAGTTTTTAATCGTATTGGAAAACCTATAAAATGACTTTCTGAAAGCAGATTGTTTCCATGTGCATGCATCTATTTATGTACTCTATCAAATGATCAGAAAATAATCATCATTAAAATTTGTCATTGTACATCATTTGAGCTTAATTCTCTATTTATTAGATGAAAAAAAAGTCAAGGAAAAGACTTGGTTTTCCATTTCTGTATCTGTGTACATGCATTTAGACAAAAAAGATGAAACTTGAAAACAAATGACAATTACATGAATCAGTGATTTTTATTACCTAGTTTTTAGCAGACTGATTTTACTTTTCTGTAAATTCCCATTATATTGTTGTAATTTTTGTACTTGTATGAACTTATGTAGATATACACATAGGACGGAAAACAGCAATGGTTGTGCATTTGTATTCACATGTTCATTTATATTTGTATTACCTCATATATGTAAGATGAAGAACATCATTATAGGTTTCTGGTAGTTTGTACACATATGACCTTATGTTCATATGTATGTAAGATGAAGAACATCATTATAGGTTTCTGGTAGTTTGTACATATATGGCCTTATGTTCATATGTATGTAAGATTAAGATGTAAGATTATAGTACTGTTCCATACATTGTAATCCTACGATACTTGACAATAGAAAAACAACAAAATCTTGTATGGAGGAAATGAGAAGCACAAATATCTGTAGAAAAACAACAGAGTCTTGTCTGGAGAGCAATGAACAGCAATATCAGTGTTGTATGGAGTACACAAAGAAGTACAAACATTATAGAACAACGAAAGAGTATTGTATGAACAGTAATTAAATGCACAAACATTTATAGAAAAACAACAGTGTATTGTATGGAGAGCAATGAAATGCACAAACACTTATAGAAAAACAACAATCTTGTATGGAGAGCAATGAAAAGCACAAAAATTTACAGAAAAACAACAGTGTAATATATGGAAAGCAATGAAAAGCACAAATATCTATAGAAAAACAACAGTGTATTGTATGGAAAGCAATGAAAAGAACAAATATCTATAGAAAAACAACTGTGTATTGTATGGAAAGCAATGAAAAGCACAAATATCTAGAAAAACAACTGTGTATTGTATGGAAAGCAATGAAAAGCACAAATATCTAAAAAAAAACAACAGTGTATTGTATGGAGAGCAATGAAAAGCACAAATATCTATAGAAAAACAACAGTGTATTGTATGGAGAGCAATGAAAAGCACAAATATCTAAAAAAAAACAAACAACAGTGTATTGTATGGAGAGCAATGAAAAGCACAAATATCTATAGAAAAACAACAGTGTATTGTATGGAAAGCAATGAAAAGCACAAATATCTAAAAAAAACAACAGTGTATTGTATGGAGAGCAATGAAAAGCACAAATATCTATAGAAAAACAACAGTG
>MJUT01023804.1:1129784-1142027 GCA_002080005.1 Gigantidas platifrons
TTACTCTCCTGACATAACAATTCCACATTTTACTCTCCTGACATAACAATTCCACACTACTCTCCTGACAAAACAATTCCACACTTTACTCTCCTGACATAACAGTTCCACATTTTACTCTCATGACATAACAATTCCACATGTTACTCTCCTGACATAATAATTCCACATTTTACTCTCCTGACATAACAATTCCACATGTTACTCTCCTGACATAACAATTCCACATTCTATTCTCCAGACAGCAATTCCACATTTTACTCTCCTGACATAACAGTTCCACATTTCACTCTCCTGACATAACAATTCCACATTTTACTCTCCTGACATAAAAATTTCACATTCTACTCCCCTGACATAACAATTCCACATTTTACTCTCCTGACAACAATTCCACATTCTACTCACCAGACATAACAATTCCACATGTTACTCTCCTGACATAACAATTTCACATTCTACTCGCCAGACATAGCAATTCCACATTTTACTCTCCTGACATAACAATTCCACATTCTACTCTCCAGACATAACAATTCCACATGTTACTCTCCTGACATAAAAATTTCACATTCTACTCCCCTGACATAACAATTCCACATTTTACTCTCCTGACATAACAATTCCACATGTTACTCTCCTGACATAACAATTCCACATGTTACTCTCCTAACATACAATTTCACATTCTACTCTCCAGACATAACAATTCCACACTTTACTCGCCTGACATAGCAATTCCACATGTTACTCTCCTGACATAACAATTTCTTATTCTACTCTCCAGACATAACAATTCCACATGTTACTCTCCTGACATAACAATTCCACATTCTACTCTCCTGACAACAATTCCACATGTTACTCTTCAGGCAACAATTCCACATGTTACTCTCCTGACATAATTCCACATGTTACTCTCCTGACATAACAATTCCACATGCTACTCTCATGACATAATAATTCCACATTTTATTCTCCTGACATAACAATTCCACATTCTACTCTCCTGACAACAATTCCACATTTTACTCTCCTGACATAACAGTTCCACATTTTACTCTCCTGACACAACAATTCCACATGTTACTCTCCTGACATAACAATTCCACATTTTACTCTCCTGACATAGCAATTCCACATTCTACTCTCCTGACATGACAATTCTACACTTTACTCTCCTGACATAACAATTCCACATTTTACTCTCCTGACACAACAATTCCACATGTTACTCTCCTGACATAACAATTCCACATTTTACTCTCCTGACATAACAATTCCACATTCTACTATCCTGACATAACAATTCCACATTTTACTCTCCAGACATAACAGTTCCACATGTTACTCTCCTGACATAACAATTCCACATTTTACTCTCCTGACAACAATTCCACATTTTACTCACCTGACATAACAATTCCGCACTTTACTCTCCTGACATAACAATTCCACATTTTACTCTCCTGACATAACAATTCCACACTTTACTCTCCTGACATAACAATTCCACACTACTCTCCTGACATATCAATTCCACGCTTTACTCTCCTGACATAACAATTCCACATTTTACTCTCTTTAGTTCAACTTTAATGTCCTGCTGTAATAACATACCTGTAATGAAAAATGATATGCTATTTATTTTCAATTTGCCTGTAACCTTATGTTTGTAGATATCTTGGCTACTTGTAAGAACAAAGAAGGGGACAATTTTCACAAGATATTTGTTATAATTGTTTCGCTTGATAAATAATTGAGTAATTGTAATAATTAGTTTTTTTCAGGGAGTTGAGATCTTTGATGTTTTTCATAACAATGTTAATATAATTACAATGCTAAATGACCCATTGTCTTAAGTGCTTGGCAGAACTTCCTTGTTGTTTATTAATTTAACATTTAATGTGTGTTTGAGTGTGAAAAAGATTGCCTCATTTTGGTTTGTAACAAAAACAGTATAAATTATATTACACATAGTATCAACTCTTGAGGCTAAGATATAAAGTCCTTGAGCAGCTCTACTTTTCCAAATTGAAAACAATCTGCTACTTTTATCCTTTGTATATTAAACATGTAATGTATTCTTTAATGCTTCTTATTAAACAACTTTTATGAAATGGTCGAGAATTTTATTAATCTACTTATAAACGACTTTTCATTGACCACAAAGATCCGTTGTGATTCGGCCAATTTTGGCTATCCTGTTTAAAGCCCTATGATTTGGCACCGAAAGACTTATAAATTATTGGCTTTCAAATCTTTTGATTGGGACCGTACCTGGTGAAGATTATTCCAGAAACGTGTCATGTACATTAAATTAGATATCTGCCATTTTATCATACAAACAATTTTTTTTTTTTTAATATTGCAATTTGTGTCCAATATTATTCCAATATCTGGCAGTATGTCTATAGCATGTTGAAAATTATCAAACCAAGCTTGACATTTGTTTAATCACAACCTCATAGTCTCATGAACAACAGAAATAAAAACCATAAAACAATTTCCATTTTCAATCAAGAATGTTTATTTTAAACAATTTATTTAAGATTTTATACATTGTTACAAAGGACATGAAAAAGAACACCTCGTTGATAAAATGGTTATCATGCTTGTGATAGCTGTAACACCATACACTATGAAATAGATATTTACTGCTGCTGTGCTAACATTAAGTCTTAAGCATTACAGAATGGCTGACTCAGAGTCAGGAGGACTATGTGTCTGAGTGGAGCAACATGTCAGCCAATGGATTGTTTTTTCCATGACAATGAACTTGCTCTACAAAATCCATCTTAGTGTGTTGGTCTCGTACAAAACGGACATCATCATATAATCTAAAAGTAGCTTGTTGCGCAATCATATAATATAGCTGAAGAATTGCTTACTTGCCGTTAAACAACAATCGCTCACTCACAAATCACAAAATGAAGATGCGTATGATTTTTTATGTTTAAGTATGGAGTAAGCCTGTATACTCTTAGAAAATTACACTCGGGCGAGGTGAGCTCGCTACAACATTATGTAGTAAAGTTGGTCAGTGACTTGCGGCAGGTCGGTGGTTTTCTTCTGGTACTCCTCCACTAAATTGACAGCCACGATATAACTGAAATATTGTTGAAAGTGGTATTAAATACCAAAACCCCTAACCCTCTGAGAAAATAGCAAAATTTCATATATTTATCTTGTACCATTTAAGTTACAGAAATGGATATTCTCTCTTGTTGTAGAAATGTTCTTTAGGTTTTTGTGAATTCTTTGTATCGATATTTATTTTATGTAAGAAGACAAATTAACTAGATGTAAAAGATCGAAATGTCTTGAATTATATTTTTGTAAATATTTAATCCTGTCAATATACATCTCTGGTAAATTAGAGAAATTGATTTCTTGGTTAGAAACGTCAAACAGTTTTTATGAAGTCTTAGGGAGTGAATAGCCCCCGTCTGACAGTTTTGGTCATTGCTGATTGATTGGATCGGTTTTAACCCACTCTGACTTCTCAATAGTCTATTTTGTGTGGCTTTTGTAGACGTTTGTGGAAAATCCCAACAATTTTTCATTCAATTGTAAGTATTTTTACAAATTGTTCATTGTAATTTCAGACAAATGGAACGATTTTGTTTACTTATCAACCTTGAGAAGATAATTAGAAAATTTTGCTTCTTTTAAAAAATGAAGAATTTTAGATGGCTGATTTTACATTAAATGCCCTTTCTTGTGTGATTTTTGCAGATTTTCCTCTTTGAAATAGTATCATTGTAGGTTTAACTTGTAAAATGTATTTATGTTTAGTCAATAAACCCATTAGGGGGTTTGAATAATCTTATTGTAGAGTTAAACACATGCTTGTATCAGGATTTTAACCAACTTTCACACAATTTTTCAATGTCAGCAAATTCTATCTGTAAAAAAAAAGAAAAAAGAAAAAAGAAAAGATTTGATTGTGCAATGATTAAATTGTCTGAATTAAACTGCACTTTTGAGAATTTAGCAAAAATGATAAACTTGACAACTTGCATTCCTATATGTTTGACCTTGAACTTTCAAATGTAATGTACAGCATTGCTAATATTACAAATTGCAGTCTAGGAAATTTGTGTAATGCAAAATAAATTTGAGTAGCTCTTATTTATCTAATATTTTAAACATTCAAAATAGTTAAGCAAATGGAATTTTGAAGTCGTTCATGTCCCTGTGGACCACTGTTCTAATGCTTGTTGGTGTATGGTGAATCCAATTTCGTTAATGTTTTATTTTGTCGCAGAAGTAATTTATCATATACTCAGATAGCTTTCAATATACTTTGATAATAGTTTTTTGATTGCATAATAACGAAAGATACATTCGTCAAACGGTATTTAAAAATGCAGATTGAGGCAATGTTATCTATCGAGCAGTAGCCCATAACAAGAAGTTATTGCCATGTCTGTTTACATAGCAAGTTTGTATAGCAGCTATTAATTTATTTGTATTCACTATACAGAATAGTTATCTGTTTATCAAGGACCAGCATCCATTGTCTGTTGATTAGCTTTATTTAGCAAGTTTGGCTTGTCAATGGATTTCTAAACACTCCACTCAGGCTGTAAGAGTAGGGTGGGTTTTTTTCCAGCGGGAATTAAAGTTCAGTTTTATGTTATACTCCTAGTATGGGTACTTTAATTTGATTGAGAAACCTTGATTTTGGATGATATCAAAATGAACACAACCTGTTTCTTTGTATTAGTGTTAGTTAAGTAGAATCAAGATCCTAAAGTCACCTGGTAATATGAAAACTTCTAATCTAAAGGTCATTCATCTTGTTACATCAATCAATTTGAATTTTATGTATCTTTTAAAAAAAACCTTAGATTATACTCAACATCAAAGCGATTCTCTATTTATCTTTGAAGAAATAAATTCAAGTAATAAATCTTTCAACTTGTAATTGAATTAAATGCCTCTGTTTATTAGGTATTGTTACTTGTCATTGTTTGTTAGGAGCTTTAAGGTTAATGGGGTGGAGACACTTGCAAAAAAACACACATATGATCCTGAACCACACAAGATGTCTGCTCATGACAAGAGTATCCAACTTCAAATATTGCAACAAAATTAACTTATTTACCATTGATCATTCTGATAATTAATACTTCTAACCTTTCTGCATTTAAACCAAAGCTATAATTTATTACTCTTATTGGATAAGTTTGTGTGCTCTTGGTAAAATTATTAGTTTCTTTAGCTTGACTTAAATGTTTGGAGAAGCAGTACACATGTTTGTTGATCCACTCTAACATTTGATTTCATGGCCTATCATATTATTGCATTTTAGTTGAACTTTCTACATGTATCTAAAACACAGTCTACACATGTATCTGTTGGTCCACTCGACACATGTATCTGTTGGTCCACTCAACACATGTATCTGTTGGTCCACTCGACACATGTATCTGTTGATCCACTTGACACATGTATCTGTTGGTCCACTCGACACATGCATCTGTTGGTCCACTCAACATATGTATCTGGATCCACTCAATATATATATATATCATTCGATTCACTCAATACCTGTATCTGTTGATCCATTCAACACATGTATTTGTTTATCTGCTCAAGACATATCTTTTGATACGTGACACATGTATCTGTTAATCCATTCAACACATGTATTTGTTTATCTGCTCAAGACATATCTTTTGATACGTGACACATGTATCTGTTAATCCACTCAACACATGTATGTGTTGATCCATTCTTCACTGTTCCATCTCTAGGTCCATGCACTTTGCTCATGGTTATTTTTTTGGTTCACATATGTACACATATTGAAATTGTAACCAATATGTTTATGGTCTACACATGTATATTTTGATGTGCACTACACATATTCTTCTAAACCAGTATCATTATCCAAGACTGATATATTTCCCAGTTTTATAAATAAACAAAAGTTTAAAGAGTGTACAGAAAGGATGTCATGTGCCAAGATACTTTTATTATTTGAATGTATTCCAGAAAGAAGAAAGAGGAATGATAATGTATGTTACCATTCTCAACAAAATACATCAGAATCGTACTAAGTACCGGCAATGATTTGTCGTTCTTACTGGAGAGAAAATCTAAGGAAAAAACGAACTTTCAAATAAATAATGCACATGTGTACCCAGAACACAGGGTTGAGGCATAGTAAAACAGAGAAGTAAAGAGAACAATAAAAATTATGTACATGTGAATTTAAGATTGGAATTATCATGCAACAATTAAGTCTGCTTGCCTCTGGTACCTTTTATAAAAAAAAAATGGAAACAGGTTAACTTTGTAATTACATACCTGTACTTAAATTTATCATGCACTGAATTTTGAAAAGGTTTTCATAAAATAAAATAGGTTTAATTGTTTAAAGGGACTTAAATTTTGAGGAGAAAAAATTGGAGTACTGTATGCATGAAAATTGCTGATGGCTTACTGAAAAACTTGGAGAAGAAAGAAATTAGACTTCCCAATTAAAAACAAGTGTTTCGTTTGTTTTGGTACAATGTAGTAAAACTTTGAGACAGTCCCCGATATCTCTACTTTCACATTGACAGAATAGATATCAATTTCAGCAGGTTCATGTGCAATCCGTGCATAGATTGCAATGTCAAAATAACTTCCCTAGAGATAGCTAATGTTTTGATACATGTGGAAGCTGATTTCACCATGTCTGGTAAGTTGACACAATTTAGTTCTGAAAATGTGAGAAAAATGGGGCAGTTTATTGGATTTTGTTTTAGCTTACATTTTAATCTGATCAAGTTCTCTAGAAGTTAAATTTTTTAAACAGCTTCCTGTCTTCTGACATCTATATTATAATCTTGTGTTATAATTTATGGGTACTGGAAACTAGACTGGAGCCTTTAATACTACTGTAAATTTTAACATTAAGGCTTAATACGATTTTTCTAACCTCTTCCCATGGTATTAATTTTGTCTATTGAAATTTTAGTTTATGTTAAGATGTACATGTATTCATTGAGGGAACATTTCGGTACTACGCTGAATTCTTTTATCAGCTATGTACTATTCGTGCTTTTCAGAGTGTCATGTGCATTTTTTTTTACATGCTTCTGGCTTATGGCAGAGGTTTAGTTTTAACCAGGTAATATAAATATGTGAAGTACCGGTAATGTAGCACTTTTAATGATATTCTGCAATGCATCCATTTTTCCGTAGCACTGTAATTTGCACAGTAAATATTTTACAAAAAAGTTATGGCAAGTTATGCCAAAAACAATGTTTACAAATTTTGTTTATTCTTGTGAAATACAGCGGTTGCTGTACTCTTTTAATATTTACCAAGATATTTATGCAAAGAACAAAAATAACAGTTGATAGAAAACTTTGCCATACCTCATATTATTATAAGGTGATATGCGGTCTCGTAACCTGTTTTATTCTTAACCCAAACTTAATGATAATGTGAAATAGATCTAATTTTAAATGACTTCTTAATGAGTTAATTTATTCAACAATTATGTTCCATGTTCTCCCATTGCCAATACAGGATTATAAAACATTAACCCCACAGACTAACATAAGTAACATAGCTTTGTTTATTGATGAAACATGGGCGACCAATCTAGGGTCAAAATATATTGGCTTCACATGTATGTTGTCAGTACCAGTCTAAATTTACATGGAACCTGTAGCATTTCAACCAATAGTTTGTCTTCATTCAGATCTAGCTCTTAAGCTATTGATTTTTCAGTTCCTGTCTTAAGGAAGACTAAAATCTTTTGATCTTGGCTAAGAAGTTTAACCAGAGTTTTAGTAGCTGTCTTTTTTATTATTTTTATTTAATGGTTTGAGGGTTTGGGTAATGGTGTTTAATGCCACTTTCAACAATATTTCAGTTATATTGTGGCGACCAGTTTTATTGGTGGAGAAAACCAGCAACCTGTCACAAGTTTAAATGGTTTGGTACAGGGTTTCTTATTTATAGAAACTGATATCTCTTGGAAAATTGACTTGCGACAGTACAGTGTTTTTTTTCTGGGTACTCATGAAACATCAATAAAACTGACACCACACGACATTACTAAAATATTGTTGAAAGTGGTGTTAAACACCAAAACCTCTAACTTGAGGAAAATTCAAATGTGTTTCATACTTATATATCTACCTAAGTCATTTTGAATAGTTTTTTTTAATTAAGTGGTATGTTTTGTATATACATGTGGGGTCAAATTTTGAAGTCTGGTCTAATGTATACTGTTTGAAAAATGGGAAATTGTTTTTGTGTGTTGTTTTTCAAGCAAGCCGAATTAAACCCAAAAAATGGTGTGTTAATACTTGTAGAGAAGAAGACATTGTAATATAAATCGTGATGTCTCCGTAATGGATTATAGATATAATGTTTTCCTTTTTCATTATCTAGTACTAAGTAAACTGATTATTCTCTCATTATCTCCACAACAAAACAAAGGTGTTGTGTTTTACTTCTAATATGCTTGTTTGTTATTAATCTTCTTGATGTAAAGGAATTTTTCTGAGGATTTCTGAGCAAAGGTGAAAAAATCCATTTGATAATGACTCACCACCAATCAAATCAGTAATTGATCTCTGAACAGAATTGATTATTAAAAGATGATTAATGATAATTGAATTACCTGACAACAGGTGAAAGATGAAAAGGGTCACCTGTGTAAGGCCAAAGTAATGTTGTTTTTACTTAGATTTACATGTCTATTCAGTTTGATTCAGCTGTTTGTCAGTTTTAGTTAGATGTAGCACATCTTCAACACAAGTGTTTACTATTGAGGTGGGGTGGGGAGGGGTTGTTTGTTTTGGAAAGAACAAAAAAGGAAGATGGCAAGGATTACATTGTACACTATCTGAACCAATTATTTGATTCAATTTCTACCACCGTCAAGTAATTCTATGATTCCCTTTTTCACCATCAGAAGTTATTCCCTGATTACCCACAATTGGATACAATATGCTCTGATTCAGTTTACCCACCATTGGAAGCAATTCTATGATTCAATTTACCCACCGTTGGAAGTAATTCTATGATTCAATTTGCCCACCATTGGAAGCAATTCTCTGATTCAATGTACCCACCATTGGAAGCAATTCTATGATTCAATTTACCCACCATTGGAAGCAATTCTTTGTTTCAATTTACCCACCATTGGAAGCAATATTCTGATTCAATTTACCCACCATTAGAAGCAATTCTACGAGTTCATTTTTCACCATCAGATGCATTTCTCTGATTCAAATTACCCACCATTGGAAGCAATTCTCTGATTCAATTTCCCCACCATCAGAAGCATTTCTCTGATAAACAATTCTATAATTTCATTTTTAACCATAGAACCAATATTCTCCGATTCAATTTACCCACCATTTGAAGCAATTCTCTGATTCAGTTTACCCACCATTGGAACAAATTTTATGATTCCATTTTTCACCATCGGAAGTAATTCCCTGATTCAATATACCCACCATCAGAAGCAATATTCTCCGTTTCCATTTCCGACAACTGAAGTAATTCTGATTGCATAAAAAATTATGTATTTTTAAAAAGTGAAAAAAGGTCCATAAAATATGTAAGAAGAAGAGTAAGTAGACAGAAATCTTTGAAATGTGAGACTGTAATCATTCTAATTAGGCTAATACAGTTAGATTTTATTACCATCCATTAAATGTTAACCTAAAATAGTTCAAATAGAAAATATGTGTAATTACAGCCAATCTAGGAGTCTAAAAACTTCAAAGTGACATGATTATATTTGATTTGATTATCAGACATGTTTAAAATTTAAACAAACCAAGCAAGTTTATTTCTGTTGATGAAAATTAAATAAATCAATAGAATTCAGTGTTTTTAGATTGATCAAAAACACTGAATATGCTTGTAAAGAACTCCTCCTACATTTTGCTTAGTAAATTTATACATTTTTTTTACCATCTAAGGCAAAGTTTCATTTTTAGCTCACCTGACCCAAAGGGTCATGTGAGCTTTTGTCATCACTTTGCGTCCGTCGTCATTGTCCGCATCTGTAAACTTTTCATACTTTCATCTTCTTTGAAACTACTGAACAGATTTGGACCAAACTTGGCAGAAATGTTCATTGGGAGGTCCTCTACCAAATTTGTTATTTTGGTTTAGATCGGAAAACCAACATGGCCGCCAGGGCCAATAATGTGTTCTGATTGGTTGAAACTTTGAAAATCTTCTTGTCAGAAACTACTCAGCCGATGGAATTGTAACATTATAGAAATGGTGACTGGATGGTTCTCTACTAAATTTGCTATTTTTGTGCCGATCGCATATCCGAGATGGCCACCATGACTCGACTTAGTTTTAACATAGGACCCTATGGGGAAAATGTTTTAAAAATATTTCCTCTGAAACCAGTAAGTCAATTTAAAGCAAACATGGCATGAATGGTCCTTAGGTGGTCAACTTTCAAAATAATGTCATGTGACCCCGATCTCCATCCAAGATGGCCGCCATCAGTGAACATAGTTTTAACATAGGACCCTATGAGAAAATTTTTAAAATTTTGTTCCCTCTGAAACCAGTAAGCCAATTTAAAGCAAACATGGCATGAATGGTTCTTAAATGGTCAACTTTCAAAATTATATCCAGTGACCCAGACCTCCATCCAAGATGGCCGCCATCAGCGGACATAGTTTTAACATAGGACCCTATGGGAAAAAATGTTTTAAAATCTTCTCCTCTGAAACCAGTAAACCAATATAGCAAACATGTCATCGATGGTCCTTCGGTGGTCAACTTCCAAAATTGTGTTCAGTGACCCGAATCTCGGTCCGAAATGGCCGCCGTCAGCGGCCATAGTTTTAACCTAGGACCCAATGGGAAAATTGTTTAAAAGTCTTCTCCTCTGAAACCAGTCATCCAATTTAAAGCAAACATTGCATGGATGTTCCTTGGGTAGTATATACTTTCAAAATTGTGCCCGGTGACCACAACCTTCATCCAAGATGGCTGCCATGAGCAGACATAGTTTTAACATAGAACCCTATGGGATTTGAATAGTAACTTAGATGTATTCGGCATGCAGACATTCTTAAGAGGACTTAGTTATATCAGGTGAGCGATACAGGCTCACCTGAGCCTCTAGTTTTATTTTTTATCCAATATCTGATATCTATGGCTGTAGTAACAGACTGTATATATAGCAGTACAACAACATGAATGTACTTGCAATTTTAAGATTGGAATTATCTCACAGACCTTTTAACAAATTAACTGTATACCAGATTTCTGTAAGTCTGCCTTCCTTTAGACATGCCTTATTTATGGTATTGATTTTCTTTAAACTTTGCTTAAAAAAATTACTAGGAATGGTGGTCTGAGCGACTGTATACTTTTCGACGATTTTCACGTTTGTAGTTCCAGAGTTATGGGACTTGATCCTATGAAAAATAATCTGCAGCAGGTCGTTGTTTTTCTCCAGGTACTCTGGTTTCCTCCATCAATAAAACTGACTGGCACCATAAAACTGAAATATTGTTGAAAGTGGCATTAAACACCATAACCCTAACCACTGTATGCATTTTGATGTTTCACCTTTGCTGTCCTGCTGTCCAAGTGTTACAAGACTAATAAAGGCATATCATGTTCATATGGCACAGCTGCTTACAACATGATAGAAAATAGCAATAAGATTTTTATACCCCCCGCAAACAAAGTTTGGGGGGGTATATAGGTTTCACCCTGTCTGTCTGTCCGCATAGAGGGTACATGGTTTGTCCGTGCAACTCCTCATACAGTTTTTTTGCTAGGAAGTTTTTATTTTGCAGATCATTTGTACATATATCAAAGATGTGCATGTGGTAAGGATTTTGATTTTTGTGCATTTTTACCAAAAATATAGATTGTTGAACTTAGTCATTTTTTGGTGAATTTGGCAAAAAGGGTACATGGTTTGTCTGTGCAACTCCTCCTAAAGTTTTTACGCTAGGAAGGTTTTATTTTGCAGATCATTTGTACATATATCAAAGATGTGCATGTGGTAAGGATTTTGATTTTTGTGCATTTTTACCAAAAATATAGATTGCTGAACTTAGTCATTTTTTGGTGAATTTGGCAAAAAGGGTACATGCTTTGTCCGTGCAACTCCTCCTACAGTTTTTACGCTAGGAAGTTTTTATATCGTAGATTGTTTGTACATATATCCAGGGCTTTCAATAAGTTTTGAAGTAGCAGGCTATTTCCAAAAAGTAGGTGGAGAAATG
>MJUT01023804.1:1142087-1170067 GCA_002080005.1 Gigantidas platifrons
TTGATTAGACATTTTTTCCCCAAAATGTCTACTCCCTGATTAAAATTTATTCCCAAAATGTCTACAGGTAATTTTCTTATGTTACTTAAAATATTTCACGAGTTGCTGTATAAAGTACCATGATATACCTGTTAATCTGTGGTTCATTTGCTTCATTTTGGTTTCTACTCAAAATAAAGAATGTTGTCTAGAAAAAAGGAAACAATAACCCAAAGTAGAAAAAAATTTGATGTAATTGATCTTATGCAAATTATGGATCAATTTATACCAGTATTGTCCACAACACTGGTATAACTGTAAAATTTGTCAAAATATCTGCAATATTGGATACAACCATACTGGTTTATTTTTACCTTTTATCCGAAATTTTTAATACTTAGCTATTGTGGGTGTAAGTAAATAAGGTGCATATAAGTACAAGTTATATACTTGGTGGTCCAAACCTGGACGTCAATACATAAGACAGAAGAAGTACATGTAATGGATGTCTATTTACGCATGTGTGTTATTACTACAGGTATTGTATAGAATGGTTGTTGCTAAATATTGTCTTTGTTTCAGTTTAAGAAGGCAGGTTTTTATTTCAGATTAAACTTAAGTGGTTTTACTGTGTTTGACAATAAAATATTGTAAATGGCATATTTAGATTTTGTTAATTTTGGTTTGTTTCAAGTATATATATAACAAAGGGAAATAACTCATTTTTTTTTATCAACTTGCGAAGTTGAAAAATACGATGTCAAACTTTTGTTTTCCTTTGCCACTTTCTTTCAAACGTCTTTCCCGGGAAGGCATTGTACTTATAATTTCAAATATTGATATTTTCTTTCATTAAAGCATTTCTGAGATTGCGACTTTAATTTCGTCAATGTGAATGTCCTTGAACTTCATCAAAGCATGGAGAAATGATACAAGAAAAGAGTTTTGATATGGCATTTCACTTTAGTTTTAATCAAAATAAATTATGGACAAATTGGAGATCAAACAGGGCTCTATTATACAACAAACCCTGTATTTTATACTGGATAGTCGGTCCGGTGGAAACCAATGTTTTCCGGACCAAATTTATTTTTACCGGATTTGTTTGGGAATAACTGGGATACCACTAGTCCTGAACAAATCTCTCGACCAATGAAAAAACGTGTATATTAAACATTATATCGGAAAACTGTTATTCCAGGAAGCAAAAAAAAAATATATAAATAAAGCGCCGTAAATATAGATTTATTATCGATACACGACAACAATATTGACATGATTGAAATAAAATTTCAATTTTTTTTTCAACAAAATAGCTGGCGGTCTTTCTCTAAATAAATGTAGAAAATCGTCGGCTACTGGCTTCTATTGAAAGCCCTGATATCAAAGATGTGCATGTGGTAAGGATTTTGATTTTTGTGCATTTTTACTAAAAATATAGATTGTTGAACTTAGCCATTTTTGTGTGAATATGGCAAAAAGGGTACATGGTTTGTCTGTGCAACTCCTCCTACAGTTTGTAAGTTAGGAAGTTTTTACATTGCAGAACATTTGTACTCATATCAAAGATGTGCATGTTGTAAGGATTTTGATTTTCATGAATTTTACCAAAAACTTACCGGTAGTTATTTTTTTTTTATTTGTGAATTTGGCTGAAAGGGTACATGGTTTGTCCGTGCAACTCCTCTTACAGTTTTTATGCTACAACGTTTTTATTTTTGTTGAATGTGATTAAATATTATAATTTGACAAATAATATATTTTCCGTGTAGACTTAGTTTTCAATAATCTTGGACACAGTCAGAGTGAAGCAGGGTGTATTAGTCCCGCTATGCGAACAGTTCTAGTTTTTTCTTGTTTTTCATATTTTTAAAAATTGTTTACTGTTTTTACACATTTAAAAATCAATTCTCGATAAAAATCAATAAATTATTGCAGCATGCAGGGCTAAATAGCAAAAATTGAAACTGAAATAATAGTTTTGTAGCAGCTGTTTTTCCCTTTTATGAAACCACTATTGACTTGAAAAACAAAAGACAAAAAGCTTGCATGTGATCAAGGCATTATTATTCTGTTAATTTGAAAAACCTCCCTCTTAATATGAAAAATAAATTGTTGATCAATTCGTTTGGCCTACCTATGATTTCTGATTATGCAAGGTGAAAAGATCAAAGGGTTAGACAATTACAATTAAATTCACAGGTAAGAGTGTTGTATATTTTTTCAAGGGATTTGTGTATTTTTATTTATAAACAATAATAAGATAAGAAAAATGATTTACTGTTTGGATTGGATAACATTAGGACAAGATGTCTAATATTTATTGGAGAAATATGGACTTCCCACTGAGTTGTAGATTCTGTAGAAGATATGTGAGTAGCATTTGTGTATTGACTTTTTAGCTAATTAATGATTGATTAATATGTGTTTGTCAGGTAAAAAACGTCAAAGACTTTACGAGAAAAGATAACAAGTTAGCATACAGGTTCAAAATTGTTTAATTACTAATTTAAAATCAAAGTCAGGTTAGGTTGGAAGATGATCAAAGTAGATTTCTAATTTTTGTCTTATTTTCAGCCAGGAAAAAAACCTTGAAAAAATTGCATATATGTGAAAGCTTTAAATAAATAAACAAAAAACATGATTGAATTTGGCATGCTCTTCCTGAAATGATTTTGTTTAAAGAAGCATAATAAAGACACTAGCATACATTTTAGTGTTACAGCTAGTTAAACACTGTTTTATAGGAAGTATAACTTGGAGAAAATTTTATTGCATATTTATGTTGTCACAGCATGTAAAATCAATTGAGCAGAAAAATGTATTACTGTTTTGACACATGTCACATGCTTAAAATTAAATTATTGATTTGAATGGCATGTTTGATGGACAGTGTAAGGGCAGTGTAACATGTCCAGCTGTTTATACTATGAAAGCCCTATGGCCAAGTATTGCACATGACTTCTTTGAATTTCACTATATGTCAGTATTGGGTGAAATTTGACAACTGAACAGTTATAATTACCAGAAGGTCAAATATGTTGAATACACATCATGGGGTGAGGAAGATGTGTTCATGAGGTTTATGGAAATTACACAAAGGTACTAATGTACTTTCGTTATTTTGAAATTTCCCCACCTAAATTTTTATCAAATGTGTTGTGTAATATCAGCAGGAATTTTCAGCATGTCCATTAGCATCTTTTATTAAACTCCGGGTATCAGGTTTCCATGTGGTATTACTTTATAACTAATAGACAAATTTTCAATATACGATATGATATACAGAATTCTTTTCATTATCAAAACAAGGGACATGGGGGATTAAGGTGGTTATCGTCATTGTATCTGACCACCAACATGAGTCCACATCTTTATACCCTCCTCAGATGTTGAGGTTTACATGGCCGAAAGTTTTAATAGTCAGTTCATTATAACTGTGAAGGCTTTCCTCCCCCTTTATGTCTGGTAATTATGATATTCCTGAAAATTAACTGAAAGTGACAATAAACTCTGAAGAATAATAACATTTTCAGGACAAGTTACTGGTATTCCAGTAGAATGAAATTCATCTTCAGTTTTCTTTTAGAAAGCATTTTTGGTAATCATTTCATAAACTTCTTTTAATGACCTGAAATATATGAAATATAGATAAGGAATTTGATATATTTTGTACAAGATGCACACAATTGAAGAAAAAAAACTTTGGAAAACACCAACATAATTATTATGGAGGGGGAGAATGACATTTTTTCCTTCTATTTACTGGAATCGAGTATTGAAAGGTTTTGTTTAGGATTAATTTTTTTGAAGGATTTTACAGTATATATCTAAGATATTTCAGTTTCTGGTTATATCTTTAAGCCACAGCTGTTGATGAACTCATTAACACTCAATTGTCAAAAAGTATAAAGCATGTTCTCTTTAGATTTTGAATGAACTATATTTTATTATTTGTACATTAAAAGATTAAATGAGTTTTGACTATTCAATTGCTATAATTTTGAGTATGTTAATGAAATGGAGTGAACCTTCTTTGTTCTTATTTACTAAAGGGGAATTTAGCATGTTGTCAATTTCATAAATTCAGGTGACTGCACCCAATACACTTAATATGAAGTCTGTTAAGGACTTGTATTTACCAAATGAATTGGATAATTGTTATTGGGTGATATTTATATTAATGTGTATACTTTCAAGATTTGCTGTACTGGCAAAAAAATTCTGGTTTATTTTTGGAAGAACACCTTTATTGTTTATTTTACAACTATTTTATTCTGCTTTCTGATTATAAGATACTGATTTTTGTTGTTGTAAACTTAACAAAATAGTCTGATTATAGCATGACTACGTCTTTAAATAACTTTTAGTGACTTAGAGTTATCTCCCTTAATTCATGAGTTTGGACAGTTTTCAGAGATTAATGTGGAGATGAGCATCTTCAAAGAAGAAATTATCATTCACCCACAACTTATTTTTTAAACTACTTAGTAGATTTGTGTGGTTTATTTTATATTAATCATCAGTTTTTTTCTGAAAAGGACATGACAATATTTCTTACAATATTTTTAGTTCCATTATGCAAAATATACATAAGATAATCCAAACTACGTACAGTAATCTTGTTCATTTATACTTTTTAGAGAGACACAGTCTTTTTGAACTACATTTTTGTACTTTGTTTTCATTTCTAAGGATGCATGCACCAGTATATAAAAATTTTAAATATACTTGTGAAGATTTTTTTTCTATATTATACCCCCACTTGTAGAGAGGGGACTATATTGCAATCACCTTGTCCGTCCGTTCACACTTTCGTAACAGATATCTCAGCTTCTACTGGAAGAAATGATTTTATATTTGATATATGGCTTTGGCATGGTGACTTGTACCGTGTCTCCCCTTTCCAGGTTTACCGCACATCTACTTCCTGTTTACCGTGCGACTTACAAATGAACGAGTGGGGGTATTCTTAGCACGACGTAGCGTGCAACATCTTGTTGTGAAGTTGCAATTTTTTTGTTTCATATTGAAATATCTGGTTAGTAATGTCTAAACCTTAATGATAAGAAGAGTAAAATATCCGACTGAACATGAAGTCCCCCCATGTTATAAGCACTATAATTCCTGCCATCATATGGTATTCAATACACCAAGTGGATGGCATTCCATCATATGGTATTCAATACACCAAGTGGATGGCATGCCATACACATTCAATGTACCGGTACATACTTGTTTAACTATCTCTTACTGAATGATGAGATTGATACAATACATGTACATCACAATCCAGGGCCAAAACATTATGCCAGTTTTTAGTTGACAGGATCTATTTCTTAAAGCAGAATCCATGACCAAAACAGTATGCCTGTGTGTAGTTGACAGGCCGAAACTCCACCAAAATAGCCATAATTACTAGATGTTGTGATGTGATATGATAACAATTTTTTGTCTTTCTGTAGTAAATAAAATGTGTCAAATCCTATTAGAAATCAATAATAATTCTGATAAAATGTTGCTCGCTTGTGATGGATGGTGGGATAATTCTATAGTATTGGGTGAAAAGCATTTATTTTTCTGGACATAACAAGCTTTTATTATTTGTTACCAGAATTGTATGACAAAATTGCCATAGAAACAGTTTTTCAAACCCTTTAGAGAACAAATTAGTACGGATAAAAAGCCATCAGGAAAAATTCCAATAATTTTCAGTATATTATTGGATTAAAAAAATATCAGAAAACATGATTTATGACAGTGCCGGTATTTATTTAGTGAGGAAATAACTATTTATTAACAAATAGTAAATTTGACACTCAAATGTTTGCACAAAACAGAAAAATATGGTAAGGCTAGAATGTCCTTCTAATTTAATACATTATAAGGTGAAACTTATATTTTTGCTGTATAATAGGTCTTGTCTGGCATCGGCAGTCCAGAGCTTTGGAGGGCCTGAACTTGTTGAAACTGAGGAGTGAGTGATTGTTGTTTAACGTCTAGAATGTAATTTTTCAGCTATATGAGGAGAACATTAAGTTACCTTTTGATATGATAATGATTGATATCTGTACTAGACAGACCCTAAGTTGTATTTGTATTCTACTAGCTCACTGAAGCAACAGTACACTCGTCAAAGGAAGCTTGTAGAACAATATTAAACAAACATAACAGTGGTAATATACCCAATAGACAAAAATTGACATGTGAGCTTATATTACCTGAAAAACCTGATGTCAGTTGGAGTTGTGATTCAGCAAGTTTACTCAGCTCTTTGGTAAATAAAAAAAAAAGGAATTAAAGCTAATGGCAAGCAAAAAAACAAGAGAAAAAAGCTGAACTAATAGATCGTAAGAAAATATGGATGACTTTAGATTGTTCTTCTTCATCTTAAGACCACCGATTTGGTTGTTTACATATTCTCATGATGGTTGTTAATGGTTGACAAATAAAAGAAATATAATTTAGCTATAGCCTTTTTTGTCATTTGTGTAAGAGCTGACATATTAGCCATTACAATCATGTTAATCACTAACTTGTCTAACCACACTTGATGAAATATAATCAAACTTAGCTACCTTAACTACAAGTAGCTATTTATTTTCTAATTATTGGGGGACAAGCGACACATGCCTTCATGAAAGACCCACGTTTTTTTTGGTTTTTTGGGAGTGGGTTTTAAGTTACTGTAGGTTGCAAAAAAAAAATATATTGAAACTTTGTGTTTTTATTTCAAATCACAGAATACTGAAAAAAAAACAATTGAAGAATTTTCTTATATGCCAACCAATATGATCCGAAAGAAGATTGCATTTAAAGATTCTAATTTATTTGGACATGAAATATTGACTTAAAGAAATTGATTTGTTGAAATTAAAATGTATGAAATGTACACTTCGTTGATTGAAAATAAAATCAGGCCAAGAACTACCGAGACTACTTCGAATCTTTGCAGATTTTCTAGGGATTAAGGTATATCCTTTTTGATTAATAATACTGTATGGTATTATAGAAATGATTTTGTAGCTCATAGAATAGTTTGTTGAAGCAAGGTGTAGAATTTCAATTTCAATCATTGAATAAATTGTTCAATATCATATTTTTGCAGATTTTATAAAAATTTATAAATTAAAAAAAGAAATATTGTTTTATTATCTCCCTTGTTTCATTATTCTTGTATTAAGGATCTGCTTATTACAGCAGTAATTTCTTGATTTTTAAATCCATTGAGGAAATATTTAATATTTTCAAGGTGTAAAACAATAAATTAAAATATATTTCAATGGGTTGCCAGTTGAAAATGATGATTACGATTTCTGTCACCTCTGAATTCATATTTGCCCCACCTTTTGTTGATAAGCATCAGAAGACCATAATTAAGACTTGATTATCAACAGATTGTTTACATTGATAACAATGGAGGGTATTTTGTTTAGGTATTTGTATAGATCAGTGATCAAGAATTATAGGAAATATTGGAAATAGATTATCAATAGGTGATATTGACATTATATCAACATGGGTGTACAGGTAAGACCAATCGTTGCCCTCTAGACATTAATTTACTTGTAGGGTGGTCAGCGGTTTGGTTTTCTTCAATTGAAGTCTAGTTTTAAGTGTTGTGATAAACCGGTAGCTAAAAGATCGTGTTTTTGCCTGCAGAAAGAAAAACTGTCATAAATGGTGGAAAAATATTATTGTTATATGTATATATTAATTGTTTGGGAAGAGAAGATTTTACCTGTGATAAAACGCTGGAGTAATCATTACATAAATTATTTCTTTACTACAGACAGTGTATGTGTGAAATACTATTGGACGCTTTAATAAATCTCTCAGGTATACAAACGGACATATAAATTTAGATTTAGATTTTTTTTTTAAAGAGAACTATATATTAAAGAGTTAAATGTATATATAAAATGAAATGAAGAACTTGAGATTTGACCATGCTTATCTTAAGTAAGTAAAGATTGAAGTGGATCTCATTCAGTGTATACCGAGTTAATCAGTGATAGAGACTTTTTGTTTGCATTAGATTGGGATGATAGGACCGAATCAAATCACTCCGATACTTCCAAATATCCAGGTGTGTTATTGTTAACCAACGATTTTGAACGAGGAAATTTGATTTGGTTAATTTGGATTATCTTAATTTGTTAGGTAGTATTTTTGTTCACCTGAAGCAAGTGAAAGGTGAAATTGTTGGAAACCTGATCTACTGCTTTACTTGTAGCTACCAAGGTAAAAGAACACCTGGACTTAATTAAGGAAGAGACTGGAGAATAATTAGATGGGCAGTATATAAACCAACTTGTGTAAGGAAAGTCAATTTTCGTACTAAATATTTTTATATTTACAATTTTATTTCACCAGATGGAGAATTTGAAAATGTGTTTTTACTTTTTCTGATGATGAGAACTAGAGATATTTATATTTTACACCAGCTAGTGTAATTCCTCAGGTGTTGGGAGAAGTGTGTAGTACCTGGTACGTCAATTACCAAAGTTTTCATACCTCAAGATCCTGAATCGGCATGCAACTATCACATCAAGGATGTGCAACACTGAATGGTTTTTAAGTCGGAAAACATCTGTTTGGTTTGTTGCTCGTAGATAAGAGATAAATTGTGAAAGGGGAGGCTGGCATTATCCAAATTACTTATAATATACATACTGTAACAAACTGAGTCAGAGTTCCGTAATGAGAATTTAACTATTGCACAAACTTGGAATTTGTTTCCTAGTTTTCTTATTTTTTGGAGAATTTTGGATAATTGTGGAATTTATTATAGTAAGAGTTTTAGAATACCTTGACGTTCGCTTTACTCCTGAAATTAATATTTGTACATCACTTGTCAAACGAAATGTACATATTTGATTTTTTTAGGTGAAATTTATTGATTTAATGCATATTAATTAGAGCTGAGGATTATTTTACAATTGATTAACATTATGTAAAAATTGACGTTTATGAGATTGGAAAAAAAACAAAACAAAAAGGAGTTTGTTTATGTATGTGAGATTATGGTCGTCTATTTCCAAGAGAAAAATGACTGGCACTACTTAACTTTGTCAAAGCTGGATATATCAATTGTTTTGGATTTATCTACATTTACTAGACCATGGACTTCATCATTCTAAAAGTAAGTCAGTAATATACATTATGGAGATCTGAGATTTATACATTTATTTTGTGCCAAGATATTTTGCTTAACTAAAAAAAACCAGAAACTTATTTTTTTTTTAAATTTTAAGCAAGATCTTATGATTGAAATGTTGGAGGGAAAGGGGTGTCTGAAATATATTGGGTGCATGTAATCTGCAAATTGAGAGATTAAAAAAAGCTAGAAGCTTATTTTTGAAAACAAAGTTAAGCAAAGTCTTGTGATTGAGGTGTATGAGGGAGTGGAGTGTCTGAAATATATTGGGTGCTGGTAGTCTGCAACTTATTTTGGGAAAAAAGTTAAAAGGTCTTATGATTGAAGTGTAGGGGGGAGATGGGTGTCTGAAATATATTAGGTACACCATACATGTAGTCTGCAACTTGAGAGATTAAAAAAAGGCAGAAACTTATTTTGGAAAAAAAAAGTTAAATAAGTCTTATGATTAAAGCGTAGGAGGGAGGGGGTGTCTGAAATATATTGGGTACATGCTAGACTGCAACTTGAGAGATTAAAAAAAGGCAGAAACTTATTTTGGAAAAAAAAGTTAGATAAGTCTTATGATTAAAGCGTAGGAGGGAGGGGGTGTCTGAAATATATTGGGTACATGCTAGACTGCAACTTGAGAGATTAAAAAAAGGCAGAAACTTATTTTGGAAAAAAAAGTTAGATAAGTCTTATGATTAAAGTGTAGGAGGGAGGTGGTGTCTGAAATATATTGGGTACATGCTAGACTGCAACTTGAGAGATTAAAAAAGACAGAACCTTATTTTTGAAAAAAAGAAAAAAAGGTTAAGCAAGATCTTGTAATTAAAATGTATGAATGAGAGGGGTGTTTGAAATATATTAGATACACCATACATGTAGTCCGCAACATGAGAGGTTTAAACTAATTTTTGAAAAAAGTTGAACAAGTCTTATGATTGAAGTATAGGAAGGAGAGGGGTTTCTGAAATATATTTAGGTACATGCTAGTCTTCAACTTGAGAGATTTTACATGTTTTTTTTTATGACAGTTTTATTTTCAATTTGGTGATGAAATTGATTTAAAAGAGAATATTTTTCTGACTACTACTATTAGTTTGCTTGGCTGAACATCAGAACATAGATATGCTTTTGTCATGTGTATGAAAGCAGACGTCAACCAGAAAATAAAATGGGTCTGATTTTATGATTATGAGAACTTCAAAGGGCTGTATTAGAATCTAGCATTGATAATGAGCCCAGGTGAAAGCTTAAAGGTATATATAAACAGTATATCCTTGTCTTAAGGCCAATCGGAATATATAATTTGTCATTTTAGTGATTTTGATATGGGCTTGGACATATAACATCGGTTCCAGTTTCAGGATTTACGAAAATAAAACTGTCTATTTTTTTTATCATTCAGTTTTTTTTAATGTGTGTATACCTAAATATAGATTTAGGTTATAGTTGGAATTTGTGTAATATGTATTGAATCTGAGAAGTTTTGATTTTTTGACAATATTTCTACTAGTAATTGATACTTATTAAAAGGGGGGGGGGGGTGAAAATTAAAATTTCAATTTCTTTCTAATTCGCTCAGCTCAAACGAAAGATAAATAATTGAATACTATATATTGATAATACATTTATTATAACATCAAAATTGTAATACTGAAGAGGGGGTTGAAAAATAATTTTTCCATTTCATTGTCCCAATCAAAATATTTTTAAGAAAATCATGAATAATAATAATAAATATATGATGGAATTTCTTGACCATTGGCAACCTATTTTTTATTCATTATAAATACAGTCTGGTGTTTATCTAAACTAGTAATTCTTGATTAACTAGACATGATTGGTTACATCAGCACCACTAAAGCCATGGAGGTAATTCTGGTATGTTTACAATGTGTGGCCAATCAGATACACTGTCCATTTCATGTTTATTCCATACACAGCTGGCATGCTGACATCAACAATAACTTGTTAATTATACCCTCATTACCTACCACTGAGGTTACAACTACAAGTGTATACTAGTTTGATGGAGAGATAACAAAAAAGGGGGAGGGTTTGGTGAGGAGGTCAAAATAAACTGATGTTAGAAATAGATACTAGTTAATGAGAAGATAATAAATAAAGAGGCTGGTTTGGTGAGGAGGTTAAAATAAGCTGGCATTACAATAGGTACTATTTATTGGGGAGATAGCAATAAGGGAGGAGAGTTTGGTGAGGAGGTCAAAATAAACTGATGTTACAAATAGATACTAGTTAATTAAGAAATAAATCATGGAAGCCAGAATGTGTTGGGAGTTTTAACATGGGTTGGCAGATATTAGTATTTTATCCCGAGCCAGAGGCGAGAGGCGAGGGATGAAATTTACTAATATCCGCCAACCCATGTTAAAACTCAAAACACATTCTGGCTTCCATGATTTATTTTGATTCTGATATGTCTAAGAGTACAAATACGGTAGTATACTTTGATTGGAAGACGGTAGTTTATATTTACGTTTGTGGAAAATGTCGCACACAATTTATGCTGCCAATGGAAAAGTCAGTCACATTCACCTGGGCATATGCGAATGAGATTATACCATCAATAAATCGCTCGTTTGTCTACAAATTGAAAGAAGAACATCATGTTAGAATGAGAAATAACCAATAAAGAGGATGGTTTGGTTTGGAGGTCAAAATAAGTAGATGTTACAATAGGTACTAGTTACTGAAGGAGGATGGTTTGGATGAGAGGTCAGAACTAGACTAGTTAACGAGGAAATAACAGAAAAAAAAGGGGGGGGGTTGGTTAGGAGGTGAGAATAAGCTGATGAAGGGCTACAATTAGATTTTAAGTTAGAAGAGATTATTTAATGTGGGTCAGAATTTATGAACAAGTTCAAGTTATGGTGAAAGAGATAAAGAGGTAAATTGTTGTTCAGGGTACAATTAGTCATTGACTTCTAGGGTACTATTGCTAAAGCTGGTGCTAAACACCAACAAATCAATTAGTTAGTAAAGAGAACTGTCATGGCTGTGATCCTATGGCACTAGTAGACTAGTAGTTGGATTTACATGTATATCTACCTATGCAATATGTGCCTATCACCATCATAGTGAGTTCTGTCCCTGTAAATTGACAGGTAAAGTGATACAAACATTTGTTTGTGAGAGGTCAGTGGTGTTCTCCAGGACCTCTGGTTTCTGCCTCCAATAAAGCTGACCACCATGATATGACTAAAATATTGTTGAAAGTAGTATTCAGTACACATAATCCTAACCCTAATTAGTTGATAAAAAAGTCAAAGGGATGGGATGGAACAGAAAAATGTTTGACGGATGGGCTATTTGTGCGTCTAACAATGAATGAACTAGTGAATGGGATCAGAAAATGGGACTGCCTGGTGCAAAGATGAACGGTTTTCTCAGGTCTGCAGATTCCCTCTTTTTTTAGGAAAATGTTTGGAAATGAAAGTCTACAAACTTATTGTTTAGCATCGCGGTATATAGGGGTTTCCTCTGTTTTGATCAGAAAACTCTTTCATCTCCAGTGGATAGGAATCAGAACTTTTGAGATTACTTTGGATACTTGCTACTGATAAGAAAGAAATAAAGTCCTGTAAATCAAATGTGTGAAAAAAATAGGGGGGTTGGTGGGATTACAATCAGCATCTTTGTTGCTTTAAGAACAGATATTTCTATCTTTTAGTGAAGATTAGATCTTTAAAACTCCATTTTAATTTTTGTTTTACTTAGACATTATTAGACTGTAACAGGTGCAATAACATTACAGAATTGTGAGAAATAGTAATGAGGACAATGTTCTTCATAAGTACACACAGTTGTGTAATTTCATAAGTACACACAGTTGTGTAATTTCTATCAATATTATACATTTAACTTGAACATCAAAGACTTCAAGATGGGGTTCTGTCTATCAGCTGTATTATCCTTAAATTGCTTCTAATAAACATTTAATTTCATTAAATATCATCTTTTTTACTTAATATCTGCTTCTATATATAACAAGATTTCCTAAGAGGAACAAAAAAATGGAGAAAAGTAGGTTGTTGTTTGAAATGTATTAGAAATTGGATTTTGAACAGTTTAAATCTAGTGTTCCCTTGATAAATGTAGCATATGAAATGAAGAATCGTGATGGTTTTTAATCTGACTGAAATTCTGGAAAACCATAAAAAAGAGAAAGATGTAATAAAGGATGGTTGCTCCCAAATTTAGAGAAATTGTAAAATGAAGCAATATATGTATATTTTATGCTTAAATGAATTATTTAGAGGGAAAATATAAGGCAGAACTGATTTTCTCAATTGACTATGATGTAATATCAACATGACAAACTATATTAGACTGTCATTTTACTACAAATTGATTGTTTTTGGTTTGTTTTATTACAGTGTTCCATACATTAATGATGTATATTTAATTACCATTATTATCAACAACAATAAATATGAAAATAGAAATTACTACAACATTGTGTTTCACAGCTATAAATCATAGGTAACCTTAAATAGAAGATATTCAATAAATTCTTGGCCTTGCGGTCATGAAACTTTCTAGTACAAGTTTTATACTTGTGCTCTAAAATCAGCCAATCAGAACACTGTATTTATTGTAGATGACATTCTGATTGGATGTTTTTCGAGTGTGAGTACAAAACTCATACTCAGTTTTATGACAGTGAGACCTGGTTTGAACTTGATTTAGAGTACTCTGAAATGTCTGTTTGAAACAATATCCCATCCTGTATCTCAATATCAATAAGTCTATCTGATAGACTATTTATTACATACTTCCCACATCTAGAAAAGAGACACCCATATTGGCTTGGGCCGATATGGAAATGATCTTGTAGTAATCCAATAACCAGTTATTGAAATATGAACAGTTTACTTCTGGTAATATTGGTCATACAAAAATGCCTTTATTCTAACTAAGTATGTAATAAAAGTTTATATTTTAATTGTGTTATACAATAACTTTCAAGATGGCCTTTGTTATGGTGGGGTGTTATTTATACTTTGGTAATTTTACATTTTATTTTCAATTCTAAGACGGAACTTTTGATATAATTGTCCTAGTGTGGTATATCACCAATAATGATTGTATACCGGTATATAAAAGATAGTTGTTATAGAAATCTCAGCTTTTAGTTAGAACACATTTTAATTCAAGCATTATAAAAAAAAATTCCCCCCAAATTCTTTATAGTTACCCTTATTTTGGCCTCTGCATAGTATCTATAGATATGCAGAGATGTTGCACAAAAAGCCTTGATTTAAGTCAGGTATATATATTGATGAACTTCACAGCTGTTACACACAGACATCTTCTTCTTGTAGAACTTCATTAATGGCTAGGCAAGAGACTCTTCAAACATCAATTATACCAGAACATTTCAAAACTGGCATAGTATGTGTATTTGTGTGTTAAGGTGAAATCTTAAACTTCCTCAGAAGACCTGCTATTGTATTTTATCCATTCGTAAAATCTTGAGTATTTTTTGTTTTATTTCAACACTACTGGTTTTAATGTGATTTGTAGGGGGATAAACACATTTTTGAATTGTTATCCATGTGACCTCAACACTGTTTAATTGCTTTTCTAAACTCATCTGCAGTCCTAGTTAATTGCTTGAATATTTTACTTTTTAAGAGATTTCTTCCTTTCCTTGTCAATTTCCCATTGAATATATGTCTGTTTCATCTAACACAGTATATATACCGGTACTGTGAAAAATCCAGATGTTATAAATTGTTCAGTGTGCAGCCAATTAAGTTGTGTAAGTGGTATGTACCTATATACTAGTGATAGACAGAAATCTAAAGCCAACATTTGGGGCTAATTAGGTTTTGATACTCCCATTGTTAATTCCTCAAATCAATGTCTAATTAAAACTCAATAAAACTAAATCCAGAAGATTTGAGGTATATTGCAGTGTTCTGTTTTAGAAGATGAAACTGATTTCTTATCTTACAGATTGATGTTTTTCATTAAATATCACCATGATTAGTTTTGGTGAAAATGATTTGCAATTTACAATTTTATGTTTTTTTACTAATGCACAAATTAAACCCCTAAGAATGGAGGTGATTATGACCAATTTTAGGAGGTGTGTTTGGATAATTGGAGGTAATAACCTGAATTACATCAGTGATTTTCTATGTTTTTTCTCCCTGGTTGCCTTGAAGATTTTCGGTATGTTTAGGAAGATAGATAGGACATAGATCATTAGATTCTGACATCAAGATAAAGACAAGTGTATAACGTTCTGTAATCCTCAGTGTTCTAAATTGAGTTTGTCAGTGGTGACCCTATAAATAGCAGGTTATTATAGCAGGCTCTTACTAGAACCAGATGCAGTTTGTACACATCTCTATCCAGATTAATTTATTTCCTGTCTGAAAATGTATCCACTAAATTCTTTAACTACCCCATAAAGTTTCAAACAAGACTGAAGAATACAAATGTTATTTTGGGATGTTTCCCAACCAAACTATAAAATATGACAATAGGTTTGTACAATACACCAAGAGTTATCAGTTACAGCGGAAGTTATGATAATGATTGTATAATACAAAAAAAGTATGTTTCTACTTTTCTACTGTAGCATCACAGAATAACATGTTGTCAAATTTCCACAATATAAATGTAGGAAAAGGGGGGGTGGGGGGTGGATCAGAAATACTGGTCAAGTAATCTTGCCTGACATCACATCAACACAACAAATACAAAGAACTAACTATTGGCGTCTTCATCTAGATATTTCTAATTTAATCCTTGAAAGAAATCAACATATTCTTCATTATTTTGTCAAGTTTGAATATTAAACATTACTATCAGGAACAGAGTGCTTTATCTTCAAGACAGTGTACAGCTAATATGAACCAACTGTTTTGTTGACTTGGTTTGTTCAAGTGATTGGTTGAAAAAAGAGATACCAAGTCTTGTCAACCTTGGGGTTGATTTTCATAATAATTTGTTTGAAACATACTTGTCCTTGATATATATCATCAAAGAAAACTTGTTCAATAAATTTCTCATTTATCATAAGAATTAATACCAATAGTGGATAATAATGACTATAAACAGCTGAGAATCAAATGGTAACAGCTTGTTATACCTTAAAGTACATGTACTTCATATAAAATGGATTTGATAAAAAAAACAAAAAAACAATTTGCTGTAAATACATTGTTATGGTCCCACAAAGTGTCAATGGGCATCCTATAGTTATCTGCCTGTCTGTCCATTCATTTGTCTGTGCTTCTGTCCACAATGAATATATCAAACTATAACATAAGTTTGCTTTGACGGAATCATTTGACATTGTTAAATTTGATGAAAGGAGGCTCCATTTTAATTTTGACGATATTCTGTTTTCTTATCCAGAATTTTGGGACTTTAACTTCATGACATCTATATACTAGTAATACCATTGTCCTAGAATAACTTAATTTTGCTTTGACCAATTCCTTTGAAATTTTTCGACATAGCAATTGACCATATTGTAATTTTATATTTTTTTTTCATTTTTCAATCCAGGGCTATGGTAGTCTATTTATAAACATGTCCACAATTTCTTTGTCGTACAATAACTTAATTTTACTTTGATCATCATTAACATTATATTTTTTATGTGGATAGGATTGGTGAAAGGATGCTCCTTTTTAATTTTGACAAAACAAACATGCGGTTTCATCTACTTTGCAATACACCTCTCTGACCTTCTCCAGTTGAACATGTGATGTATTGCAGGGTCCTTTCTGACTAGCCAGTACTTTCATTCATCATTGTAAAGTCATTAAAATTTTAACAGGGACAGGATAGAAAAAACAGTGGTCAATTTGTGACGCCAAAGCAGTTAAGTTTACATTATTTACCTAAATGTTTTTGTCTGTTAGGTGGTTTATTAATTTTACCTGTGTGATGATAAGCATATTTTACAAGGGAATTAACGGCCATTAGATAGACTGTGATAATTAATAAATTTCTCTGTGAAATACATTACATTTATTATAGGAACTAACAGATTTAAATAGAAAGTCACTTCAATTTGTTTAATGTCTGTAGGGCTTAGTATTTTTGTTACAAGTTTGAGTGTGGTCGCTAATTGATTGAACGAAGGAGCGAGTCCCTTCAAACATAAAACTAATATTTGGTTTCTTTTTTGTGGTATATTTATTTGTTTATACAATTTCCTTTGGATCAGAAGATCAATCAGAAATAGCCAGTGGCGAAATTTTAGGTGTAAAAGATTTGTCAAATCATCGTGGTGTTTAGATTAATGAAGCGAGGGAATATGTGTCTATTTTACTTAAGCTTTGTATGATCCCGTCATTTTACTTTGGAATTGTGTAATTTTCTTTTAAATGATTTTTATTTTTAGTATTCTTTATATAAATATTGTTCTAATTGTGAGACAGAAAAACACTGAACGATGTTTGATACGTTTATTAACCTTCCTGTTGGAATTCTCCTCCATATCAAGTTATGATGAAACTTAACATTGCAACTTGTGTTTTTTTGTTTTTTTTATACTAAAAGTAGAAAATGCCTATCTACAGTATAAAATTATGTATTAGATATTAATATGTGATGCTGATTATACTGTTTCATAAGTTAATTAGGAGAATTAAAAGCATATTGGAGATTTTTTTGTCTCTCTAAGAACAGTTTAAAGATAACAAAGGGGTATTCAGAAGTTATAACTCAAAGAGGGACAGACAATATAATGACCAAAAGAAAAAGACAAACGATCAACACAACACTACACAGAAAACTAGAGATCAAGTAACACAAACCCCACTGACAACTGGGGATAAACTTGGGTGCCCTAGAAAGCTGTTCTGGCTCCACTTGTGGCACCTGTCGTTTACCTCATTTTAAAAATCCAGTGAAAAGTCATTAACAAGGATTGTGACCATGACAAACAAGACAATTTCTGTGGTTATCTGTGACGCAGATATTCTCTAACTGTTGTCTGTGACACAGATATTCTGTAACTGTTGTCTGTGACACAGATATTCTGTAACTGTTGTCTGACACAGATATTCTGTTACTGTTGTCTGACACAGATATTCTGTAACTGTTGTCTGTGACACAGATATTCTGTAACTGTTGTCTGTGACACAGATATTCTGTAACTGTTGTCCACGTCATGATGGCAATCATAACACATTTCAAAATGACGACTCCTACTATACTACTAGGAACCCTGGGTTGTTGAGACAACATTTTGATTTTTTTGTTTCCTCATCAAGATTTGGCTTAAGCACTATTGAGTAGATGTGTAGAGAAAGCTACATCAGCTGTACTTTAATGATCTTGGGCTCTAGAAAGTTTATTATTAGAACTTTTTCTTGAGATTTCTTGAACATATCAAATAAACCAACTGCACCATCAGTGAAGTATTGGTTTAAATTTTTCAATGCACAATCAAATAATTGACATGACATAGATACATTCTATCATTTTTTTTTGCTATATCTTGTTAATTAGTGTGTTTTTCAGAAAATTGAAAATTGTTGTCTAGCAAACAGTAGTATAATAAAGTTAATTGTCCTTATTGAAATTTCTCGTTTTCCTGTAGACATTTTTTTTAAATTGTTAACAGTATAACTGATATATACATATTTAATAGATTGGTTCTATTTGACATATACCATCATGATTTTTTTTTCATTAATACCTGAAGTTCATCATTATTTTGTGAATAGTAATTTTATCCTTTAAATGGTCATTTGCAAGTACATGTAATTCTATCAATAGTAATTATAAGAAGAACAAATTAGTTTTCTTTGATTTCATGAATGTCCATCTTTCATCAGTAATTTGAGAAGAACTTGTTTCTAGATTGCCATAAAGTCCTGTGTAACAAAGATTGTAATACTTTTACTTATCTATAAAAAAAACATCTTCAGAAGCCAGGTTACTAACTGATTGAATTTAACCCAGTTTTGTCTCAATTTTCTCATTACCATTTTGAGCAAACAAACCAAGGTATTTTTGTAAAGAAAACCCCACTTGACAAGAAAATCTTAAGCCCTGTAACAAAAGATCAAAGGAAGGTATGTTTAGTTGTATATATTTTCATTAGTAAATTATTGAGAGATTTAATGGAGGTCGTAAGCACACCTGTTTTATACCCAACCTAAACACTAACGCTTTTCCATTTCAATACGATTATCCTCCTATAAATATTTACATCCACAATAATCCTGTCATGACGGTTGTTACAATGGGCCAAAGTTACTCCGTTCCCAAATAAGACAAAATTATGTTTAATTTCTCTTGTAGATTTGTTTAACCAGATTTCTTTTGATGTTTTCAAAATCTTAAGAAGTTTAAGAAAGGTTGAATTTTTCAACAAGGTTTTTCAGTTGGGTTTGTTGACGTATAATTTTGTAAAGTTTGTATAGAATCTACCGCACCTGACTATAGGGTAACCATTTATAACACCAAGCACCACGTAGACCATACTCTCGGTGTTTAACTGGGCGGTGTTATTTATACTAACATGCTTTATATTCCATAACTGGATAATTATAAATAGAAAATGTGAATGAAATCTCAAGATTTGCAAATTCAGCAAAATACCACAATCTTGGCAATGTAGAAATGTTTACTACAAGATTGTTTTATCTTTCTGAATGAGAATTCTTTAAAGGTTTGACCAAAAACATTCACACTGATTTCTAAAGTTCATCTCGTCCAAAAGGACATGCAAGCTATTGTCATATCTAAACAGTCTTTCTAAAACATTTTCTAGAATATTTCCCCCTGAATGGGTAAAACCTCTTATTTGGAAAAGGTTTAAGATCCACAACAGCTTTGAGCATTATGTCACCACAGAAAGAAGTGACAATCTTTTGAATCGATTTGTACTCTCTATATTATTTTACAGAATAAGCAAGATTTCATGAAGAATTTATTTAACAATTCCAAACATTGAAAAACAACTACAGGCATTACTTATAGAATAAGAGTTACTCAAAGTTTGACATATGTAGCTCTATATTTTGTTAAAATTTGATGTTTTTAGAACAGTCTTCTGTTATAATTCCATTCACAGAGCAGTAGTCTTGGAATGTTAAATTTGATGATATTTTATGAAAAATCTTAATACAGTTTGTACATGTATTTAATGGTATTTGATAAATACACTGTGTAGTCACTGGACTACTTTGCCAGAGGCGGTGTCCAGCCTGGTTTGATGTGGGTCAATTGAAGACTGTAATTACAGTAAACATGGTTTATTTACATGGATCTAATAAATGGGATATAAACTGCTGGCCCTAACACCAACATTTATCTAAATGAGATTAACCTCTTATCTCTTCCTGATAAATGGCATTTCAATTGGTAGTGATTTCTATCTCCCTTCATCAGTGGCATTTCAAATCTTGGATGACTTTGCGTAACAGATAGTAATATTTTTGACACCTGATTTTTTTGTCAAGATAATGTAAATGTATTTTTGTGTGAAAAAGTACCAGCTGTTCTGTAGTATGTGCACTTGCCCATCTTACTTTTTAAACATTAAAAAAAATATGCTTATTTAACTAAAGAGACTTTCACTGGGTTTGATGATGCAAAGGAGAAGCTTGATGGTATGGTTATTGAGGGAAGAAATTGTAAAGATAAAAATTTTTGAAGATGGAAATAAAAATATTAATATACAGTAGTTTTCCTCTTACAAGGCCATCCCACCAAATACCAATCCTTTTATCAGACCAGATTTCAGATACACTGAGATAGTGACATACTACTAAATTGTCATCCTCAAGAGAAACCACCTCTCTTATGAGGCCACTTATAAGAGAGGGACTACTGTATAGATAGAAAAACAAAATATTTTCAAATCTATGTAATTTATCAAAAAACAGGAGAATGTAATTTTGAATTGTATTGAGGTAGATGTGACCATCCTAAGGGTATTTTTTTACATTATTAGTATGTACATTTTGTACCTTTATAATGCTGTGGGTAATTCTACATTGTTTCAGTCCTCGAAATGAAAATTTACTGGTCCGAATAAAATTCTTGAATTTATTTATATATATATATCTAAATAAAATCTGAAAAATTTACTGGTCCAAACAAAATTTCACTGGTCTTTGGCCGGAGGACTGGTGCTCATTGTGAAGACTGTTATTTACATGTTATCATGTTTAGTATAGTACATTTGGGATAATTTGTTGAAAAAAATAATAAAACTAGAATTAAGCTTGAACTTGATCAAGACACATGCCAGTATGTAAATGACTAGGGAAACAAATTTACAAATTATTAGATTCTATCATATTGAAATGTAAGCAGAACTGATTAAAATTATGACAAATCTTAAAATATACAACTAGTTTATCAAAACAGATGGCTTACTATCAGAGGTCCATCAAATCTTACATTAATGGAAATTTGATGTAAAATGTATGGTACAAGTTATTAATATAAACACTGATATGAGGTAAGAAAAATAACATGAAGAAATTGTATCCCAATCTAAATAATGCTTAGACAACACCTGTAAAGAAACCAATAGAAGAAGAAGAGAGAATTAGGTCATATTTGAAGCGAGAAAGTCAGGTTTAAAAAATAAAATTCTCTATGCTATTTCTCCATTTTATCATGTTAAGGAGATAGTTGTCAAGGTTAGACTTTTTTTTGGAAATGATAAAGAAAGATAAAAAAGTTGAAAAAAAAAATGAAACAGTTGTCAAGGTCAGACGTTTTTCAGAAATGATGCAATCGTAACTACTCGGCCATTCATGCTACCCTGCAAATAACCTCGTATGCATTAGGCGTATAAATCGTATTACTTTTCACATGTCAGTTACATGAAAGTTTGATAAAGTTATATTTTAAACAATTTTCTATATTTCAATTATTTTCATGGATAAAAGTTAAAGTTTTGCATGATTAAAGATTTTACTTAGTAAGTCTTCCATATTGGATTTTCGTGGACTATATTTTTATGCGGCTTATATATAATTAACTTCCGGCAAACAATTTAAGAAGAATTTCTCCTATCTGCATATGAGGTTATTTGCAGGGTAGCGAGAATGACCGAGTAGTTATGATTGAGAAATGATGTATAAAATTCAAAAATATGACGTAATTTACAAATTGCCTTAAACCCCTGCTTAGAAACTCCTGGAATTCATTCATAGTATGTAGAATTTTGCCATGATAGAATATCATTCACGATTAATTTGATTGTATTGACTTGGATTATAAATTCAAATCTTTTTCTAGTATAAGTAAACTCTAAGGCAGTACATGGGAAAAATGTCAAATCAAAAGATTGACAGGGGAGATAACTCAATTTAATAAATATGAATTGTTTACAAAACACTCCAGATAATGATATTGGTCCTTGACTTGTCACCAGACATCAGAGAACTTGCTATTGGTTATGTAACTGACATTGTTGACTTATAAATGACACTTTCTATATCACAAGTTATAAAGTCCAGTTATGTTGATCTTTATTATATTTATATAGATAGGTATTGGGTTGACTTGTCCTTCACACCACTGAAGTTTATCACCTGGGAGGGTCTGCCCATACAAGAGTGATAAACTATTTATACCCATGACACAATAAATTCAAATTTATTAATATATTTTAGATTTTATTCTTTAATCTTAATCACATGACCTGTGCTGATTAGATGCTGATATAAAAGTTACCAGATTGGATTATGTATTTAAAATCTGTTTTTAAAAGGAATTTTAGGAGGCTGCCATGACCACAATCGTGTGATTGAAAATGGAAAGTTAATCAGTATAGGACAATAATTGAACAAACCACAATAATATTAGATATTCCTGTGTTATGTTATACCTGTTAGGATTGTTGACCTCTGACCACAAGCATAACACTTGTAACATTAGTTTGCTCCCCAAGGCACACATCAAATGTTCAGATTTCTAGCCACTTATATAAGGCCAAAGGTTTTGCTGTCAGTTCATTATGACTGTGACTGTCTTGGCTTTCCTTTCCATAAAGCCTGATAGTCGTGTCATAGCTGAAAAAATGATAAACAGAAATAAGCCCTTAACCCTCTAAACACAGAAATAACAAAGATAGAAACTGACAAAAATCTATATCTTGGATTGGGACAGGCACAAAAACATGGCAGGGTTAAACTGATTAATGTGCTATCAATCCTCCCCTTTTGATATCTAGATCTCCAGTGTCCAAAAATAAATAATAACATACCTACACAGATTAACTTCAAGATGACATTTTCACAGAATTGTAAACATAACAAGGACAGTACACAGACAGGGTCAGTAGCTGACAACTAATATCATCTATGGTAATGGGAATACATATGTAATCAATTAGTAATAAACGTGAATGATCTGAAGTGAAATATATATCATCATTGTTGGATTTATAACTATCTATGGAATCAGTATCCATCACCACTAAATTTGTCAGTTTGGTTCTGGCCATGGCAAGATGTACTCTACAGAATTTTCTTTGATGAAAATTTGTCAGTTGCTTAAGGGAAGGTCAGGGTACTCCAGTTTCCTCCACCAATAAAACTGACTGCCATGATATAAGTGAAATATTGTTGAAAGTGGTGTTAATTACTCATAACCTTAATACTAAATAAAAAGTAAATCTAGACTGGTTGGTCAAATTTTTATATACATAGAGACTTGTTTAAGAAATTGTTGGCCATAGTGATTTCAAATTCATAAACCTAATATTAATGATACAATGACAGTTATATTTGAGCTATTTAGAGGAGTAAGAATTCAACACTATATTAGATATTTGATTAAGAACACTGAACTTATAATGTATAAGTTTAAAAAAAGTCAGTCTTAGTGTTGTGACTAAGGGCATGAAATCACACGGAGTCACGATGTTTCTCTCTATATTCATCAAGGAACAAAAACTCAAATTGAATTTCCAGACTAGATTAGATTGTATGTTAAATGTGGCTGAGGAGGGATAATTAATTTCAGCATGAATTACAGGTCATTTTTCAGTTTAATACAACAAGTTTAAAATTTCAAAGAAGTGGAAATGAGGGGAGGCGACTTCACACTGTGACAATAAATAGAAGAGATCTGATATAACAAACTTTTAAAAGATCGTTTTAACATAGCAGGAAATATATGAATGGAGTTAGATATATTCAATCCTTGTTTAATGAATGGGGATATTTTTAATTGAGAAAATTAAAAGATATAAAATAACATGATTAACTCTATTTGTAGATTATAGAAAATATTATTAATTATGAATTTTGATAGTGATTTTTTTGAAAAAGAAATTGAGTGGGTAGAAAATAATCTATTACTTGGTCTGTTTGTACTGGAAAATTGTTAAATGGTATATTTGATATAAAGTGGGAAAATTTGTCATTGGGCATTTGTTCTTTTATGTGACACTTTTGTACAATGTATTGATAAGTTCTATCCTTGTATTGATTCGGTAAATACAACTACATGTACTTGTGCATGTACTTCTATCATCTTAGCAAAAAATGTCACTAATGAAGTATTAAATGGTTCTGTGATAATTAGTATCAAGTATTTACAGTAATATCAATGAAATGGTATAATCTTACTTCATAAGTTCAAATGGTATGACACTAGAAAGGTTTCCTTTTGAGGGTGAAAATCATATGGAAAAAAATCAATGACAGTGATGTCTGTCTAGTTGTTTCATTCAAAGGATGTTCTTTGTATAATAAGGATTATACACTCATGTATTTAAGTAGAGCTGTTGAAATGTCAAATGTTTGCTCTTGTCTAGAGTAGCAGGGGTGAAAATCACTTGCTCAGAACCTCAGTGAATCCATTTGGACATCACCAATGCCATTCAGGACCTCAGAACGATCCTACTAAAAGACCTCAATTATTACACATGGATATAATTAACTTCATCCTCTAACTCAACCTTGGGAAGACTCTCTTATAACCTCACTCTCATTACTCAAAGTGTAAATTCTATTGAGGAATAATAACCTTTGAACTTTTTTCCAACCACAGCAACAGTTGGGAGATAACAGTATCATAACAAAAAGATAGGGGAGGAGTGTGGTCAACAAATTATATATATTTTTAAGTTGATCATAATACAAATGTTTGTTTTAATCAATAATTGATACTTTCTATTGATTCCGTCCTTTGTATAAATGTAACTTACTGGTGAATTCCCAGTTTTTTTTTATATTTAGAGACAGTGGCGCCATTTGGACCTTACATCATCTAATTTGGTCCACTTTGTATAGCTAATATTAAAGCAGTCAACTTGACTTCTATTAGCAGGAACTTGTCTAGTCCATTACTGTTAGCCAATATTTACTAATGGACTATTAATTGTGTAATAATCATGTACTGATACATAATGCCAGAGACGTTTGGATTAGGTAAACATTGAAGAAGGCACGGCTTATATTGAAACATAACAAGTCGTTTATGTTAGATTTTCTAAAGAAGTCAGATTATTTTATAAATGCTATCTTTCAGTTTGGATTATGTCTTGAATAACCTGCCTTTAGTATATATTAGATTGATTTGAAAAATTCTCAGTGTAACAAATGTGGGTCTTTTCAAACTAACTTTTTGACCTGTTATTTTCTGTTAACTGTAAAAATGTTGTTCTCTTTTGAAGGAATAACTTGTTATTCTAGCTATGTACTTGCTTTATGTCCAAATGTGACATGGGGTAAGGGATATAGAGAAAGGACTTTTTCTGTCTTCCCATTTGCACTTTTGATGAGATGTATTATCTATATGGGAAATGCACACAAACAGAATAATTTTCTCTGGGTACTCTGGTTTCCTTCACCAATAAAACTGACTGCCACGATATAACTGTAATATTGCTGAAAGTGTCATTTAATACCATAAACACCCCCCATGAAAAATTGAACATGGATATTGGGGGAGGGGGGAGGATACATAGAATATTTCTTATGTGCTTTGTTTAGATGTACATTGAATCATTAAAGGTCACAGGAAGCGATTTTTTAAAACTGATTTTTTTATTTTATTGTTTTGATAACACTATATGAAAAACTGCTATATTATATGTAGCTTTTTGTTCATTTAACTGTATGCCTTGTTCTTTTATGTACATGTATTTATTTGATAAATCTACACAACATTACTAACACATTGGCCTTTTATGGCAAGGTCTCAGGGATACAAAGAAGAAGGCAATACAATCAGCTGTCAAATCATTTTATGCTTGAGTTAGCTTCTAAGATTTTCACACTTGAATTTTCTTAGTTTTCATAACCAAACTATGACGGAGCAGATTAATTAGCAGTGGTTAAATTTGTGGTCATATTGTCGCCTCTTAAACTATAAATCCGGAACATTTAATCAGGTTTGGGAAGGAAAGTGAAAAGATTCATACAGATTAGTAGGATATCGGATTTGTAAGATATTTGAATATTACTTTGATGTTTTGTTATATTTCATATTTGGGTGTTTTTCAAAGGATGATTTGACATCTCTGCGTGACTTGACTTTGTACTAGTGATTGCATTACATGACTATGCAGAAAGGAAAAATTTTATACAAATTTATTGATGTATGGATGCTTTTAAGTTATGAAATATTATATTTTGTAAGGGAAGGGTTGTTTTAAATAATTTAAATTTATATTTTTTTTATTTATGAGATATACCCTGATATTGGATAAAACCTGAATTGCACAGATTTTCAAAATATCAAGTTTTATACAAATTTCATAACTTCTTCTCATAAAGATTGCTATCTTTTTACAATAATGCATTTTGGGATGGTATGAGATTATTTAAAGGAAAAATGAAAGTCCCATGGTATTTTATATAACTATGGCAACGATTATTACTCAACAAAATTATAAAATTTAATGTTCTACGATAACAAATCTGAAGGAGGTTTTCCTCACATAGGAGTAGATGATCACTTCAGTAAATTACAATTATTAATTAATCTCTTCAAAGTATCGAAACCACCATGGGTTATTATTTTTTTTTTATTTTAAGATTGCAATTTGATGGTCTTGATACAAGTCTCTGAAACACACTGCAGAAACTTTTGATAGACATACACTTATAGCTCATATGTACTTGTTTTACATACCAGTCTTACGACAGGTCGGTGGTTTCCTCCACCAATAAAACTGACCGCCATGATATAACTGAAATATTGTTGAAAGTGGCATTAAACATCATAAACCTACCTACATACCAGTCAAATAGTTTCAGACATGTGTTACATATTTGATCGTAACACCTGAGGTTCATATGTTTCTCATATATATATGACTGATGTGCATGTGACATTTGTTCTGTTTATTTAACTATACATGTTTTGTTTTGTTTTTTGTTTTTTTTTCTCAACTGCAAAATACATCAATACAGAATATAGTACAATAATATAATAACATATAAAACATCATACAATCTATATAATAAAGTACAATTAAATCTTCTTACAATCTTTTCCAGTATATAATCATATAATGTATATTGCAGTGGAGGTTGTTTTTTTTTTATTTTTAGAATAGAAAAATGAGAAAAGAGGTATTTTGCAGAGTTTAAAATTGTTTACAATTGATATGTGATAACTATATGTGTTTATGGGATATAAAATCAGACAGCATACACATGATTTTTTTTCCCACATATGTAAATTGTATATATCACACATGTGTTACACACCTAACATGTGTTGGTCTAGTATAAAGTGGACCTCATCATCATCTCATTAAAAATTAACTTGTTCTCGCCATGATATAGCTGAAAAATTGCTGAAGTGGCGTTAAACAGCAATCACTCACATCACACATGTATGGCATACTTGTGTGTTTCTTTTATATGTA
>MJUT01023804.1:1181531-1241093 GCA_002080005.1 Gigantidas platifrons
AACTTGTGAATCGTTTGCTGATCGGAAATTTAAGATGGCCACCATGACTCGACTTAGTTTTAATATAGGACCTATGGAAAAAATGTTTAAAAGTCTTCTCCTCTGAAACCAGCAAGTCAATTTAAAGCAAACATGGCATGAATGGTCCATAGGTGGTCAACTTTCAAAATTATGTCCTGTGAGCCCGACCTCCATCCAAGATTGCCGCAGTCAGCGGACATAGTTTTAACATAGGACCCTATGGGAAAATTGTTTAAAAGTCTTCCCTCTGAAACCAGTCAGCCAATTTAAAGCAAATATGGCATGGATGGTCCTTGGGTAGTATACTTTTAAAATTGTGTCCGGTGACTACTACCTCCATCCAAGATGGCTGCCATGAGCACACATAGTTTTAACATAGAACCCTATGGGATTTGAATAGTAACTTAGATGTATTCGGCATGCAGACATTCTTAATAGGACTTAGTTATGTCAGGTGAGCGATACAGGCTCATGTGAGCCCCTAGTTTTAATACCATTAATTTGAACAATATTTGGTGATTCCTTGAACAGATAGAATCTAGTCTCTAGATGATAAATATTATTATTTTATCTTCTTCTTTTTTTTAACCATTTGGGAATCATTTTTTTGTCTGGTATTTCCTGTTTATAAAACCAAACTACAATATGTCTACAGAATTAAAAACCATCTTAAGTCTTTTCTTTTTACCACCTGGTTACCATGGTAACAGGAATCTTTTTGTGATCACAACCTTGCTGATTGTTTATACAGATATATAAATATTGTACAATTTAATCGGCTTTTCACGCTGGAATTGGAAAGAACTGTAAACTCGTGCAGAGCTGATTCAAAAGTAAAGAGAATCTTCAAAAGCGTGTACTGTACTAAGTATTAGGATCAGATCTTTTTAAATTCTTGTCTGAATATATTACTGTCTATAAAAGCATTGGTTATGTCTTGGTGCTTTTTTTTTTGCTCGTCTTTCTTCATATGAGGATCCCTTTTATCAGTTAATTAACCTAGCGTTTCTTGATTATAGAAGATTCGTGCTAGAATTGTATTGTTGGGTATCATATTTTGCATCTCTAAATTAACTACACAATTTTTCTTTCATTTTCTTGGCAGTAAAACATTAAGAGATTTATCTTGCAGTTTGATGTATTAAAATTCAGTTTAGAAAAAAAACGGTAGATTACTACATCTGGTAAACATTTCTCCTTTTTTTTCATTTTGAAAAGAAAATTTAATCAGTGAATGTGATATGGTCAACAATTCCGCCAATATCAACATAATGAACAATCATCTTTCACCTCAAACCATAGAACATAAAAAGAAAGAGCATGTACGACATATGACGTTGACAATCCAGGTTCTTGTCGACATGATCATTGGTCCAAAGAGGACAAGGGCCGTCGTGATCATACAGTAGTTGGATTTACAACTACCTATGCAATGAATGCCTTTCATTAGTAAAGTTGTGAGTTTGAACCCCGTTCATGGCGAGGTGTACCCAATACAGCATTATATGATAAAATTTGTCAGTCACTTGTGACAGGTCGGTGATTTTCTCCGGGTATTCCAGTTTCTACCACCAATAAAACTGACCACCATGATATAACTGAAATATTGTTGACCGTGGCATTAAACACCATAAAACAAAGAGGACATAATTTGTAGATTCAGTTTTAATGCTAGTATGATGCATTGTGTAGATGTTTCAACATGTGAAGGAGAGTTTTATCTTTGGACATCTAGTTGTTTACACGGAGTCACATTAGTGAGGCTGTCGTTAGATTACTATCTAATCCCTGTAGTACTACAGCTTAGTCAATTCTAAAGGCTTTATACTGGTAACCATATTAATTAACACAGTTCAATTATTGTAAAAGTATTATTTCCGAAAACTTTCATTGTATTCTCCTTATATTCATCATATCTAATATTCAACGATTTTTATCAGTGTATCGAATTCAAAGAAAAAATGAAATCGATACAATTTTAATGGGCAGAGATCTGCAGGAGATCTAACAAGTGGGTCTTTAATATTAATAAATTTAAAATCACTTGTATAGGACTCGTCTTATGATTCAGCGTTGATCATCCAGTCAGATTTAATATTCCTGTCCCAATGCCTACTACACCTGCTGTTGACTATAAAAGCACACATTACAGAAATACAATAGACTCGTAAAAATCCTTTGATGCAATGGTTATGGCGAGTCTTTATCACATTGTTAGCTAATCAAGAGAAAAGTATCCAATATCAAAACGTAAAGGATATGATCGGTCCACAGCAACGTTTATGTTAGGTGCTATGTCAGATATAATCTGTTGTGAAATGATCCGGTCCACAGCAACGTTTATGTTAGGTGCTATGTCAGATATAATCTGTTGTGAAATGATCCGGTCCACAGCAACGTTTATGTTAGGTGCTATGTCAGATATAATCCGTTGTGAAAATGTGAGGGCTAGAGAATTATTACATTTAACCTCTAAAAAACTTAAAAAAATAATTTACATATATGTATAAAATGAGATATATTAATGATTATTCATATTTGTGATATAACATAAGAGAAAACAATAATATTTTGTTAAGAAAGAAAAAAATAGTCAAACCTATATTTATAGGTCACCTTTGGGAGAAAGAAAAAGTGGTCTTAAAGACAAGTGACCTCTTAAAATAGGTTCAATTTAATTCCTATGAAATTTTCTGTGAAAAGGTGACCTTTTAATACAAGTGACTGCTTAATAGAGGTGAACACATGGACAGGCTTGACTGAAATAAACAAAAAGTAATGTTTTAATAGAAAAATGATGATCTGTAAGAGATCAATACTATAAAATACTAGAAAGCTGAAAAACTGAATGTTTTTTTAACATATGAACAGATGTCTACATTTAATAATTACTATCCATGTGTTACCTAAGACCACTGAAGGGTAAAACGATCTTGTTGATATTCTGTCTCACAGCAGTTGCTGGTACTAGGTTTATGGACAGAGCTGGACCAATATTTGTACAGGGTTGTTGACATTGGTGTATTTGATCATACAGAGTAAGGAATCAGTATTTTTATCAGTTATTTCACAAATAAGACACTTCTAAATCCATTTTATTTTAATTCAAAGGTGGAAATAGATCATATCAACTGTTGACTAGGAAATATCAGTTTTATTAGGAAGATGGAAAGAAGACCATAAATCCTTGACTAAGAACTTGCTGGTTACTGCTATAACCTAACTCAAAATTGTTCTAACCATGCCGTTTTTTTAAATTCATTTGTAATAAAAATATTATTGACTGTTTTATCCATAAAAATCATTAAATTAGCACCAAAGCGTGTATTAATAACGACCTGTATAAACTTAAGTCCTGAAGCTGAGCTTGCTGTCAACCATGATGTTAGATACTGTTATATAGCCACCCTGCTATCAAAGGTGATTGATTTTTTACTAGATGTCGCAAAAATTTACATAATTTTGCATCAAGCTTTGTTAAACATGTAGTGATGTTAAAGGTATTGTGCATGATATAAAACGTGATTTAGCTGTAATTTATGTTTCACGTTTTAATCCAGAATATATCGTAACAAAATGACGGCATTATATGTATGTTGTAGATTTATGTAAAGAACTTCTGATCGTGGCAGTGTGTGTTTGCTTTGTTATTTTTTATTAATATGATTTTTTCATCGATGTGAAAGTTCATGTTATGTCTTATCATTACAGGTCAATGGCCAAGATCTTTCACAATCCAGTCACGACGAAGCCGTGGAAGCTTTCAGAACAGCCAAAGAACCAATTGTAGTCGAAGTGTTAAGACGGGAAAACAAAAATAAAATGAAATCACGAACTCCAACCATGGTATCCATAGGAACACAAACAGAAGAAGAAATTTATGGATTTATTAGCCCACCTACCCCTCCAATGTATGGATTAAATTCAAATATGTAAGTTTTCATTAATTATCAAATTTAGATTAATGAGTCAATTAGTCAGATTTTTTTTCTCTCCGTTATTCATCACTCTGCAGTAGACTTGTTGATTGAGAGATCTAATTTGTATGTTACAATGCTATACAGCTAGACATGATATCTCTGTATTAAGGAACAAGTATCTACAGATCTGTTTAGTATAGCTAGTTCAAAAGATGGCTGCCATAATATATTCTAGAATTTTGAATGTACAGCCAAACGAGTGTCAACAATTATCAGTAACTTTTGGAATTCAACACGAGATAAACATTTACAAAATTGTCGGTTGTCGAATCCTTTCTGTTGACCCCTATTTTCATATGGCAAAAACAAATAGTTGTTCTTTTTTTTTTTTAAATTAAAATGACAGCACTTAACTTACTGACAGTTTCAACTAGATAACATTTAATAATACAAATAAAGGAAACTGGAAAATTGATGAAAATTACTTAGAAAATAAGTTTGACATTTTGAATTAGGATGTCATGTGGAGTCACTGTTGTTTATAAGTAAGTAGATGTTAAGTGGTGCCAATTGGCTGGAGAATGTCAGTCAGTGCCAGTCAATTAGAGGGGGGAAACAGAGGAAATACTAAGCATTGTGGAGAGTAATACAGAGTATCTTAGTCAGAAGATACAGTCAAACCTGTATTAAGAGGTCACCTGTGGGACAAAGAAAATATGGCCTTATAAGACAGGTGACCTCTTAAAAGAGGTTCAATTCATATGAAATTTTCTATGAGGGGACATGAAAAGGGTGACCTTTTAATACAGGTATCTGCTTAATAGAGGTGGCAGCATGGGCAGGTTTGACTGTATATAAGGGAGATGGGGAATTACCCTTACGATGTTAGTGACATCTGCTTTGGTCTTAAAAGAATATTTCTGTTAACATGGAAACAGTTTTTATAATCAGATGGCTTATTTTTGTTTCATTACTGTCCAGATGTTAATGACCTATCAATCATTTGTGATTATGACATGAAGAATATATTTGTCCGATTCCAACAAGGTACTGGTACAGGATTCCCCCGCCTTATGAGTCCACCCCTTCTACAATGAAAATGTGGTTAACGGAAAGATAGTCACAGGATAAAAAGTCACAAATTTGATAGAAAAATAAGTCGCCATGTGGTCATATAAGAGAGGTGACCTCTCCTAAGGGGGACAATTTAGAAGCATTTTACTATCTCGATGCATCTGAAATCTTACCTGATAAGTGGGAGTGGCCTTTTAATAGTGGAAACAACTCTACTATTATTGTGTGATTGCAAATTTCGTAAGACACATGTGTCAATTTGTTCTCATAAGACACATGTGTCAAATTGTCCACATAAGACACACAAAATCCAGTGATTGTTGTTTAACACCAACTACACATTTTTAGCTCACCTGACCCGAAGGGTCATTTGAGCTATTGCTATCACTGGGCGTCTGTCGTTAGCTTTTTGCATTTTAATCAACTCCTCTAAAACCACTCTGCCAATTCGAACGAAACTTTGGTGGAATGGTCCTTGGGTGGTCTTCTTTCAGAGTTGTGTCCGACAATCCCCCCCCCCGCCTACCAAGATGGCTGCCGTTACTAAAAATAGAAAATTCAGCAAAAAATCACTTAAAAATTATCTTCTCTGAAACTGCTGGGCCAATTGGGCCCAAACTATGGTGGAATGGTCTTCAGATAGTCCTCTTTGAGAATTGTTTCCGATGACCCTGGCTGCCAACCAAGATGGCCACTGTTACTAAAAATAGGAAATTCAGCAAAAAATCACTTAAAAAATTATCTCCTCTGAAACTGCTGGGCCAATTGGGCCCAAACTATGGTGGAATGGTCTTTAGGTGATCCCCTTTCAGAATTATGTCCGACGACCCCGACCACCAACCAAGATGGCTGCCATTACTAAAAATAGAAAATTCGGCAAAAAATCACTTAAAAATTATCTTCTCTGAAACTGTTGGGCCGAAACTATGGTGGAATGGTCTTCAGATGGTCCTCTTTCAGAATTGTGTCCGATGACCCAGGCCACCAACCAAGATGGCCATTGTTACAAAAAATAGAAAATTTGGCAAAAAATCACTTAAAAATTATCTTCTCTGAAACTGCTGGGCCAATTGGGCCGAAACTATGGTGGAATGGTCTTCAGATGGTCCTCTTTCAGAATTGTGTCCGATGACTCCGGCCGCCAACCAAGATGGCCACCGCTACTGAAAATAGAAACTTTAACCAAAAAACACTTAAAAATTATCTCCTCTAAAACTGCTGGGCCAATTGGGCCCAAACTATGGTGGAATGGTCCTCTTTCAGAATTGTGGCCGACGACCCAGGCCACCAACCAAGATGGCTGCCATTACTAAAAATAGAAAATTCGGCAAAAAATCACTTAAAAATTATCTCCTCTGAAACTGCTGGGCCAATTGGGCCCAAACTATGGTGGAATGGTCTTTAGGTCATCCCCTTTCAGAATTCTGTCCGACGACCCCGGCCGCCAACCAAGATGGCTGCCGTTACTAAAAATAGAAAATTTGGCCAAAAATCACTTACAAATTATCTTCTCTGAAACTGCTGGGCCAATTGGGCCCAGACTATGGTGGAATGGTCTTCAGATGGTCCTCTTTGAGAATTGTGTCCGATGACCCCTGCCCCCAAACAAGATAGCCACCGTTACTAAAAATATCAAATTTGGCAAAAAATCACTTAAAAATTATCTCCTATGAAACTACAGGACCAATTGGGGCCAAACTATGGTGGAATGGTCTTTAGGTGGTCATATTTCAGAATTGTGTCCGACGACCCCGGCCGCCACCCAATATGGCTACCGTTACTAAAAATAGAAAATTCAGCAAAAAATCACTTAAAAATTATCTTCTCTGAAACTGCTGGGCCAATTGGACCCAAACTATGGTGGAATGGTCTTTAGGTGATCCCCTTTCAGAATTCTGTCCAACGACCCGGCTGCCAGCCAAGATGTGATTACTAAAAATAGAAAATTTGGCAAAAAATCACTTCAAAATGATCTCCTCTGAAACCGCTGGGTCAAATGGGCCCAAACTATGGTGAAATGGTCTGTAGATGGTCTACCTTCAGAATTATATCCGACAACCCCGCCCGCCAAAGAAGATGGCGGCCATTGCTAAAAATAGAAGATTCGCCAAAATTCACTTAAAAATTATCTCCTCTGAAACTGCTGGGCCAACTTTGAGCCAGGTGAGCGATTACAGGCTCCTAGGAGCCTCTAGTTTCAGCTATATCATGGCGGAAAAAGAAATCAAGTTGTGAGCCATATCGCAAATGCACAAGAATATCCTTTCCAGAATTTTAAATGTTATTCTTAACCATGAATTGGAAATGCAATGCAATACGAATTCAAATGTATTTAGTGTTACTAGTTTATGGACAGGGCTTTAAGTTTGTTTTCCTTGCAGCTATTTGATTGTTTCCTAATAATTTGTCTTCTTGTTCGTGAGAAATGTTTTTTTTTTAGTCTTTGTTCCCAAAAGTCAAATTATAATTTAATAAGAATAATAAATATTATAAATTACACGAAAACATTCAACACCAGCTGCCCAGCTGTTTTGAAAATACAAAATGTATATAGAAATTGTGTAGGAAGAGAATAGATCTTTCTTTAAAAATGATATAGCTTTCATATATATCAGGAAAAGATGTCTTGAAAAATGATATAACTTTCGTATATATCAACAAAAGATGTCTTTAAAAATGATATAGCTTTCATATATACAAATGTATCAGGAAAAGATGTCTTTAAAAATGATATAACTTTCGTATATATCAAGAAAAGATGACATATTGTCTTTTCATGTCTCTCATTAATGTGGCAATATTTTAAAAACATCTGGGCCAGACACTATATATTTGTGTTTTGCTATAGGCAGACACATATCTTGATTCAATTGTCTTCAGCTTATAGTTTTTGTCATATTTCACATCTTTTACAAGTTATTTAGATGATAGATTGATTACATAGCAAGAAAATAAATATTATGGTGACATTTTATAAATTAATTGTATATTAAATACACAATATTCATAAGGACTCATGCTTTAAGGGCACCAGTGACAATTAGTCGTGGAGTTTGATACGAACCATCTCCTGTCTGGGATTTTTTGGGGTTTCACAATGATCACTTTGTAATGATGGAGAAAAAAATTGTATTGTAATTTTAGGAATGTTGACTGGTTTAGGAAACTTTTTTTTCTAAATGTATTGTACTGGTATTGGATGATAACTAGGTTAGATCACAATGTCAAAAAAGAGACAATAAAATTGGTATTTGCTGGTTCTCCCCTAACCAATCAGATTTAAGAAGTAATAGCAAAGACTGGTAGGTTCGGATGTCCAAATGTAGGGACTTGTCTAACTGCCGATTGTTGTTTCAGTCAGCTAGCACTATAAAGATCCAACTGAGCATATTGATACAGTACAAAGTGAACATCATCATCATCATCATTTCATTAAAATTAACTTGTTCTCTCCATAATAAAGCTGAAAACTTGCCTTAAGCAACCATTGCTTGCTCATTCGCTCACTTGAAAAGACTTGATTAAAATTTGTATACATTATTTTACAGCAAATTGAAGAAAAAAACTTCTGTCTTTCCATATTGTCTAGGAAGTCACTGTTAAATATTTTTTCACTTTTAGATCAGAAAGTTTGCTTTTTTCCCTGGATGTTATCAATATTTTATACCAAATGTTGCAGATCAAAGTTTTATAATCTTATTGCTATTAATATCTTTGAATACTTACAATTACCTTAGCTATTTATCACACAGATGGTATATTTCTATACAAATTATTTTTGATACTTTCTAAAATTACACAGGTTCCAATCATTGATGCAGGGTTTTTTTCAGTCATAAGACTGTTTTGTCTGATAATCAAAATATCCCCCTTTTTCCAAAATTATTTTTGATACTTTCTAAAATTACACAGGTTCTGATCATCTATACTGAGTTTTTTCATTCTTCATAAGGCTGTATTTGTCTGATAGTTAAGATATTACCCCCCCTCCTTTTTCCACACCACTTGTAAGTGAAGTTTCTAGGGTTGTGATTTAGCATTGTCTTCAGTAAAAACAATAATTCTTACATTGACTATATATCTATATTTTTAAAGCAAATTTACAAAATTGTTATCAAAATTAAAATTATAATACTAATTTAGTTTAATGGAAATTATAATTGATAGTTCTTAGGGTAAAACTTTCCAGTGGGTGGCTTAATTGCTGTCTCTATAATGTATAACTGATAAAAATCTTCATGTGGGGGGTCAACTGCAAGGGGGCTAATAGCACACCCCACAAGGTCATACAAATGACTATATCTTGAAATTGATCTTAAGAATTAAAATGACAGTTTAAAAGTCAATTTAAAACACAATATTCACCCACTAGAAAAATGTATAGTTTGAGGACTTTTCCTTTTCTGTTCTCATGCATAAATAGTCACTTGAAGCAAAAAGACTTGTTAATTAATTATGACAAGACTCCAAGTTAGGCGACATTTTCTATTATTTTAAGAGAAAAGTCAATACTATGAAAACGACATCTGACAGTCAAAGAATTATGACTAAGCCTAAGGTGTCAATTTCACCAGGGATTATTCCAAGTGTATCAATTTTCGTTAAAGGCGCTAGAATGTGACAAACTGTTAATCTGAGAAGACCTATATCCTCGCGTGTCAACATTTGACAGTCTTCACTGAGTCAGTAGTCCTGTGTCTATAATGTCAAAGATATACCAGTACTAATTGTAAAGAAAATCTCCATGTCTTAAGTCTTTGGCAAGATTGCAAGAATGTCTGTGACTTTCTGGATGTCAAATCTGTACTTATGTGTTAGAGACGAGGACAATTTCTTGAAAAATGACATCTTTTATCCAATGTCATAGTTTCAAATAACTACTGATAACTTTCTCAGTCTGTTCCTTTGTCTATGATGCTCTTAGTGTATTATAATATGGATTGTTTTGAAATTCAATGTGCTTGTCCTGTTACAGATTTGAATAAAAATGGGATTTTTTTTTTTTGGGGATGGGTGGTTGGAGTTTTCTGAGGGCAGAGGCTCTGCAGTAGTTGGATTTACATACCGGTATGGCTTCAACCTGTGGAGGGAAGCACTATACAACCTTATATAACCATGTTTGTCCAGTAATTAACAGAAGGTTTCGTTAGTTTTGTCTAGAATCTCCAGTTTATTCTACCAATAAAAATGGCTGTCACAATACATAGTAACTGAAAGTTGATTTTTTTTTTTAAGTATTTGTAAACATTCATTATCCATATTTTAATCAGATAATATTTTGGCAGAAGACTACCTGTTTTTAAAAAATCACAATGATGGAGAGGAGCCAAGTAGTAAATGCCCTTCTAAAAAAAACTTGCTACTTTGTTTACAAAATATAAGAAATTGAAAAAATTTAAATATTCACACATTCAATTTAATTAAAAATATATCATGTTCAGTAGATAATGTTTTGTTGCAAAGTTTGCAGAAATAAATTGTGTTTGATATACTGTATGTTAACTTAGTTTATATGTGTTAACTTAGTAATATGCCAGCTTTGACATATTGGTGTATATCCTGTCTTCTAGAAGGATTACAAAGACTGTATATAAAGCATAACTTGGCCTTAAGTTTACTATAGTAGCAGATTCCGTATTAAAATTAATTACTTATGATTAATTGGGGGAATTACTGCTGACAATTATTAATTTCTCCCCTATACAATCTTTACACCCAGATCTGTCAAAATTCATTTGGAACGTATTAGTAGAGTATTAACTCCCCATAGAAATAAATTTCTACATTATTGTACATGTGAAGGTTGGAATTACTAGATAATTATTAACCCATCCCTCACAGTTTGAAGTTTGGCATCAAAAACTTTCTCGATGCTGTAACTTATTGGAAAGATTCTTTTTTGTAACATCTTGAAGTTACCGTGGTAACATGAATTAGGAAAACATATGTTGGCTGTGATCATTGTTCTTTTAAAAATCAGAAATAAAACATTTTTTATGGCTGTCAGATTGAAGTTTAACAGTTGAAAAAGCATGGATATCTGTAATAGACGAGGAGAAAGGGAAAAATAGGTGTAAAATGAATAATTTTTATCTATTGGAAACTTAAATAATTAAACATTATTCCAGTGGAGTAGTTGTGTTTCTCTGATAAGAAACCACGGCTGTCATGCAGTCACTTTTAATGAATCCAATTACCACTAAATGCAAATATATATTATAAACATTTCAGATTCGGCAGAGCATCAACCAATGAATCTTGTACCTCAGTGCCAACATTAGCAATTTTTATAAACCCTTTAAATTTCATCAAATCTTTATACATATGTAGCGAACCAAGCTATTCTTCTTATTGTAGTTGAGTTCCTTTCTATATAGAATGTAGTTTTTATGAATAGTAATGAAATGTTGATAGAGACAGGTGTTTCATTCAGCCTCCTGCTTTGGAAACATGATAATTCTGAAATAATTTCATGAGATCTTAGCAAATATTTTGAAAATTTAATGTGCATTTTCTTTGACAATGACATAATCCTTTATTGGTATGTTTTGAAAAATTGAGAACTATAACCGTTTTGTCAATGTCATGTTTTACTCAGAAATCGTTATATGACAAACGTTGCCTCGTTTATATTAGCTTAAATGATCAAACAAGAAGAAAATTAAATATCTGTAAGTCATATGTTTGATTTAACATTGATAATTAATTGACAAAAGTATTGCACAACTGACAAAGGAATAAATGACACAGAATAATTCTGTGTGATTGGGAAAATGTTTAGCTAATAACAAATACTGAATTTTATATACTGGGATATGAAAATTGCTGGACATATCCAGGGCCCTCAGTACTTGAATATTGGTACTAATTCTTAAGTCCTATCTGGAAAGTTACATATATTGCTGGTCAACATTTTAATTTCACAACAAAATGCAATTATGAAAAAGAAAGTTTAAGCAATGATGGTGAACATTTCCACTAATTTCAACAATCAAGCGATCACCTCTCATCATAACTCACTGAATTCAGGGAAAAAGGGGGGACCATGACATATATGACATTGGAAATCCAGGTCCTGGCTTGTGACAGACACAAACAAATGGCTGGATTAAACTGGTTAATGGGATCCCAACCCTTCCCTCTTGATAACTGGATGTATTGACGAGATGTTTTGAACATTGTTTTCTGGAAATCATAAGTACCAGATATAATCACTGTCCTGTAAGTCACTGACAGCCTTCATGACATACTGGCCACAGGCACACATTGGTATATGTATGTCCATTACTGCATGATCACAAAAAATAAAACAAAAAAGAATCCTGACTTGACATGGTACACATAGCTAGAGAGGTCAGCAAGTTTTAGTTAAAAGGGTAAAAATAAAGTGTTATCACAACTGAGTATGATCTTTCAGCACTGATCACAATCCATGCTCTTCAAAATTGTTACGATTTTACTTAAATGAAACTTGAAGATGTTCTGGTAGTTAACGTGTATGTCTGGTTAATTGGAAGTGATTTGCATATGTTGGTTTGTCTATGTGCAGGAAGGTGAACGGTATATATAGAACAATAATAAATTTAAAAAAATGGTTTAAAATCATAGAACATGGTATCCCTGTAAAACAATAGGTTTAAAGGATATTGCTTCTCCTTCTGTTTATATTGATCTATTTATGGTACTGGGAGGATTTAGAATTTGCTTAAATTATTGAATGTGTTTGGAAGAAAAGATTAATTAGCACAATAAGGAACTGAAATTGATATTTTTCTACTTATTAAGTTTTCCTTAATTGGTTCATTAGGGTACCAGGTTATAGACTGGTCTCTGACCTAATGGAAAAAACTATGACATATAAAACTACTTTAATATGCATGATTTTTTTTTCAAGAAGGACATTTATTTTTCAATTACCTATCATGTTTCAATCTCTCTTTAAATGTTCATAAAAATTATATTAAATAAAGAGAAAGTTACTACATATTAAACAAAGAAACAAATATTGACAGGGCCACCTCAAAGTTAATGTCTCATGTTCGTAAATTAGTAAATGTATTACGTGTGAAGTGCCAGATTCAAATTATTAGTTTGAATTACAATAGCTATAATAGGAGACGTACAAGGAAACATTATATATATAGTGTTGAAAATAAAATTGACAAATCTGAGCTGGAAATAAAATAACATTGGCAAGAATTTAATCAAGGAAAGAATTTTATTTGGAAAGTCACTTTGGATGATTTTGGGTAGAATTGTGTGTTGAAAATGTTGTTTGTCAAGTTTTCCCCCCGAAATTTCCAATATTATAAAATTTTGGAATCTTGTGACATCAAAAAACAAATCGGTATTGATAAAACTTTAAAAATTTATTACACTAATCAACAAAGATGTATTTGAACCAGGCTAAAATTATATTTTATGTTCTTCTTAACTGTAAACAATGGAAAGAAAGTTTTAACAGTGATGGTGCAATATTGACAAAGCCAACAACCTATTTATTACCTGAAATCATTGAACATAAAAAAAAACATGACACTGCACAGGAAATCCAAATCCCAAAATGTGGTTATATTGTTTAATGAGAATAAAGATATAAATCTAACTGTAATACAATCATGGCAGCAGAGACCCTATCTTGTAATGGAATGATGTAACAAAACTCTAGCTATAATTTCAATAATGCATAAAAAAAGGTATTCATTGTTCAATAAAATGACGACAGGCTAATACAGAGAAAACACAGACCTCTTGCAAATTTGCCAGGAATGTGGAAGGGCTGACAGATTTCTGGCAAAAACTTACATTTATATTGAAAAAGTAAAGTCTGCTACAGAATTAATGTTTACTTTTTGTTAAAGATTTCTGGTTTTAAATAGTAGCCAATGTTTATAAACAATCATTATACTTACCAGAATTAGAGCAGTACTAATTATCATTCTATGAAGTTCTAAGTACTACAATTGTAATAGCAAATTTGTGAAGCAAGCTTGAACAACTGAATGGTGTTAAGTCTTCCATTTTGTAGCAGAATTGAAGCTTTATTACAATTAAAAACTTATGTTTAAAGAGTAGCATGATGGCCGGTTTATGTTAGGCAAAAATAATTCATGGACAGCAAATTAGAGTGAGTGATTTTTTTTTATGCCAAGTGAACAATTTTTCAGCTATATCATTGCAAGAACTAGTTAATTTTCGATGATGATAATGAAGACGATGATCACTTTGAATACTTACTTTAATTTTATTATGCTAGCTTACTAAAACAACAGTCCACGGGCAGACATGTTGCTCCACTTGGACACATTATCCTGATTCGGAGCCAACCAGCCTTTGCTCGTACTCCTTAATTATGCATTCTTTGTCTTAGAATCATATATGATATGGACAATTTTTCTCTTTTCAATGTAAAATAAAATTATTGAATTAATTAATCCTTGAAATCTCCCCCACTTTTTCTTGAACAAATAAATCAAATAAATACCAACAAATAATAAAAGCTGGCTGTGTTTATATTTGTTTGTCATTGTTTTTTTCGGCAAAAAATCTGGAGAAAGGTAGTACCACTATCAGATCTAATTCTTCTATGGATTTACATAAGTGTTTTTGAACTAAGTATTTGATAGTCCTTGTACAATGACCCTGATCTGTTTAAGATCTTTAATTGATGATTTTAAACAAATGTTGGTATCTATTTATATTTATAACCCTCATCTTTTAAAGTTTTAAAATAATTAAGCATTGAGTAATTCTGTATTTATAAACTTGAATTTGACCCCCCATCTTGTTTATTACAGGATTAGTATACAATATAATGTGTCTTAGGTGGCCATGGAGGCTGTGATCGTATGGTAGTTGGATTTATAACTACCTATGCAATCAGTGCCTATCACCACTAACGTGAGTTCAAATCCCACTCATGTCGAGATGTACTCGATACAACATTATGTGATAAAGTTTGTAAGTGACTTGTGACAGGTCGTGGTTTTCTCCGAGCACTCCTGTTGCCTCCACCAATAGAACTGACTGCCACAATATAACTGGGATATTTTTGAAAGTTGGGTTAGAAACTATAACACTAATCTTATAATATAATGTGTCCTATATTCCTCTGATTAACCACAAGTTTTTTGTGTCCTAATAAAGGAAACATTTTAATGTATTTTCTGATGACAGTATATAATGGTCTCTAATGATATTTTCCACCAAGTTAATTTTCCTGTGATATCACATGAAATCGGTGTAAAAAATCTATTATTAAGGGTAAATATAATTGCTTTTTTTTTGCCTGTCATTACAGATTATGTCAGCCAGCTTCACGAAGACCTGTTGCTTTTTCACCAAGTGCCGATATGGGTTTAACAGATATTGAAATGGCTCATGGTTTGGAATATGACGATGCCTACTTTGAAGAACGACCGTACGAAATTGAATATGAGGTAAACATTTGTTGATCAACTCATTCCTAACTTGGTATTATTAGGAAAATGTTTTACAGTAATTCCTCCCCTCTTGTAAAGCCACCCCTTCTGTAATGGAAAAAATGGCTTTATAAGAGAGGGGCTATCCTGATTCTGTATTTTAAACTACATGTATATAAACATCAGATTCTGTTCTTCATACTTGTACAGTAATTTTGATAGAATTATAGATGAATTTGACATTGGTATTGGGTGTCAATATAATTGCAAATTTCAGAATATCCAGGAAATGGCTAAATTTGAACGTTTTAAACAATAAGCATTACTATGTTATTCATCTGCACATCTGAGGCCATTCCACATTTTAGATTATGCCAGACAGGGGAAAAAAATTAAATTATAGTGTCATTTTTTTGCACTCTGATTTTTGATCATAGACAGATTATAGGAATACCATTATCCGAAAAAGGTTCCATTGTACAGACATGCCCTCCAAATCCCTTAAGTGTTGTCAGCAGTCAGCGAATTGCAACACATATTTAAATTTTTTATCTTTTTTCATATATTAAACAGATGCCATTGAGGCAATAATCTCTGGGGACATTAGCACAGAAAATATGCTATTTGATATAGACATATTTGGATTGAAATTTGACACGGTGAATAAATTTCATGTCAATTTAAATACAATACATTAATAAATTACTATATTAAGGTACTTGGGTGCTTGTTTTCTATCTGTAATGTCTTGTTTTTGGTATTGTGTTGATAAAAAGTAGGTAAATTGATCTGTAAATATGTGAAATGATAGCTGAATCAGGGTATTTGATAAGTGTGAAAAATAAATTTAGTACAAATTATATTTAATTAAGAGAATGAATGGAAACATGATATTTTAGTCAGTTATTGGTAATATGCTTCATACCCTCGCTAAAAATTGGTGTCTGTTGAAATTATTTTCACACTTTGAATAAAAGGTCATCTTTTTTCAGTTCAGGTTTATTGGGCAGAACATTTGCATAAACCTTTGATAATATCTATTTAAGGACATTTATACAATTTAGAAATTTGAAACAGTATAAATAATTACTGGTTTAAATTTAAAATTAATTTGTCTTACTGATGATTGACCTGTACTTCTGAATGTAAGTTGACATGTACTTCAGAATCAAGGTTAACCCACTGTACTTCTCATTTAAAATTGGCTCTTGTGTCTTCAAAATATACTTTATTTCTGATTCAAAGTTGACATTTTACCTCTGATTCAAAATTGACTTTATTTCTGATTCAATGTTGACATTTTACCTCTGATTCAAAATTGACTTTATTTCTGATTCAAAGTTGACATTTTATTTCTGATTCAAAGTTGACATTTTACCTCTGATTCAAAATTGACTTTATTTCTGATTCAAAGTTGACATTTTACCTCTGATTCAAAGTTGGCATTTTACCTCTGATTCAAAGTTGACATTTTACCTCTGATTCAAAATTGACTATTTCTGATTCAAAGTTGACATTTTATTTCTGATTCAAAGTTGACATTTTACCTCTGATTCAAAATTGACTTTATTTCTGATTCAAAGTTGACATTTTACCTCTGATTAAAAGTTGGCATTTTACCTCTGATTCAAAGTTGACATTTTACCTCAGATTCAAAGTTCAAATTTTACCTCAGATTCAAAGTTGACATTTTACCTCTGATTCAAAGTTCAAATTTTACCTCAGATTCAAAGTTGATATTTTAACTAATTCAAGACCAACTTTTAATTCTGATTCAAATAGACATTAAACATATATCTGATTCAATGATCTATTTAATTCATTTCACTTCTAATTCAATGTTGACCTTTAGTTTGGAAGCAAATCTAATTAATATATATATATTTAGCAAAATCAACTTGTTTACAACTTAAGGATTTCTTGACAGTTTGAGAATATTGGCCTATAATCTGCTTTACTGATAAGATCCAGTAGATATTAAAACAAAAATACATGGATTGATTCTAGAAACAAACATTTTTATGCTACAAACACCAAGAAATATAAATCTAATACCTTTAGATCAACAATAATTAATGACCTCCATCTAAAATAGCTCATTAAATTTCTACATTCTACTACTCTTGTAGTAAAATGATCCATCACCGTGATATGCAGTCTGAGGCATGTGGACCAGGCTTGCTTCATTTATCAAAATTAAATACACAATTTGATAGCAAAATGCAAAATTATCGCACCAAAGGGTAAAAATGAATTTATCAATGTACTGTTAATATGATATGGTGATGGTTAATTCTCACAGTATCAAAAAACCTTCTAGATGACAGATTTAAAATGTCTGGGCCAGAAATAATATGACATGTGTCTCCGTTCATTTTGTAAAAATGCACAGGGATCACTTTGTCTGAAAAACCTTACATCAACCCTGTACTTACAGTTCCCTGATGACCCCCCTCCTCCCAGTCTGTATAACCTTACATCATCTCTGTACTTGCACGGTCCCTGATGACACCCCTGTTCAAGTTGAATAAAAGATATACATATTTATTTATTTTTGCCTCAATTTTTGTTTTTGGACAAATAGTTCATTCTATCTCTGTACAAACACTGAAATATTGAATAAGAAATCCATTTGATTTAACTATAGTACATGTAAATAAAAAAAATCTATAGCAATATTGCCTTTCAATAAGGGTGGGTTGACCTTACTTTAGATGTTCTAACACATAGACTACAGACTACTGGCCTGTGACAGAAATTGATGATATTAATGTTTAGGTATATTGTATATTGCTAAATGTGTGCACTTTATGTTCAATGAATTATCACTTGGTTTCGCATTGCACCTTTGAACAATTCAGAAGTGTTGCTTGTACCTGGTGCTTTGTCACACATTTCTCAAAAGACCGGATATCTGATTTCAATTAATGATGTCTGGGGATACGATACCTTTAATTTTCCATCAATAAAATTTCTCAGTGAACACCTTCAGTTGCATATATGGAGTTTTACAGACCGAATTAAAAAGCATGTCTATGGCTTAGAATTACTACAGATATACCATGTACGTGAGTGAATGCATGGTAAGAAAGTTATTGTGTCGCCACTCGTATGGTGGTACATACAGGGTGGACATGTTTTATATCTAGTAACTTTGAAATTGAGTGATAGTTTACTGATGTGAACTTATTTTTAAATCTTTAAGTAAATAAAGAATGTGTTTCTTAAACACCCGAGAGTCACCTGCATCTAAATTTCAAGTACATGATGTACTAGTAATTATCCTTCTAAACATAACTTTTCCCCAAAACAAAAAAAATGCAAGTTTTATCTTAAACATTATCTAAAGCACAGTTCTGTAGAATGTTTTTTGTTTCTTAAAAACGTGGGATTACTCACCCACTACAAATGTTTGTAAATTTCTAATTCAGATAAAAATAAATGAAAACATAGATACCATAGCTAATTTAGCTTACACAATTCATTTCTAAAATAGCCTTCGTCAGGTACGCTAATAGTCAAAAGATTGTAAAGCCAAATATTTTATAAGTCTTTGGGAACTAGTAAAGGAAAGGGTCTAAACAGGATAGCCAAAATCTGCTAGTTACAGTCTTTGGGAACTAGTAAAGGAAAGAGTCTAAACAGGATAGCCAAAATCTGCTAGTTACAGTCTTTGGGAACTAGTAAAGGAAAGAGTCTAAACAGGATAGCCAAAATCTGCTAGTTACAGTCTTTGGGAACTAGTAAAGTAAAGGGTCTAAACAGGATAGCCAAAATCTGCTAGTTACCTTTGCTTGAGGGAGATTGACAGTCTTGTAAATTTCAAGCATTGAAATATATCTAATAAACCATTCTATAGTCAGTAGAAAGTTTGTATGACAGTTCACCATGGTATCATTAAGTTTATGTTATCTCAGTTATGACCTTGTCAGAATTCCTCTTGCTTCATAAAAATGTCAAACTCTTTTGACCAACAACAAAAATACATGTTTGATATATATAAAACATAGTTTCATGTTTACATCCTGACATGGTTAAGATCCAATTTACTCTCCAGCAACTGTTTGAAGTTTGAGGAAGACATTTTCTAGACTGTACTGTATTTCAATGATATTTTATCAACAGTAAAACAGCCCAATAAGTAAATTTTATATTGACAGAGGAAATATGATTCCTGAAAAAAAAACCACCAAGATTTTGATATTAATTAACATCTTCATTTGACCAATGGCAGCTTTCTACAAGGTCTGTGGTCAATAATGGTTATATAGTGTGAAGTTACCAATTGTAGATAATTAATATTTCAGTGTAATCTTGATCTAGTCAGCAGAATATTACTACAAATGTGAATTAAGTAGAGATTTTTACTGTTTAATGTTAGATTTGGGGTTTGAAATTGTACCCCAGAAATAAATCGCGATCTGTTTCTAGGCTTTTAGATGTTGGAAAAATAAGGAGGGTTAAAAGGTGAAAATAATGGATATTTATTTGACTTAATACAGTGTAATCTGTACATACAAACTTCTTTGGAATATTTTGTGTTCTTGGAACCTTTTGTGTCCTTGGAACCTTTTGTGTTCAGAATAGACAGGTGTTTGGTTTATACAGGTTAAATTGACAAAGATTTCCTACATTAGGACTTTATTTGAAGTTGGGTTTATTGTAGGATTCTGTTTTACTCAAGATTCAGTTTAAACAGGTTTCACTATACACAGAAATGTTTTGTCTGGGTTAAATTAATAAAAGCATCCTTTATGAAAAATTATTACCATCAGGACAACAGTTATTTTCTTTTAAATAATTCCATAAACGAATTATTTTTGTACAAAAGCTCTTAAAGTGTGTAATTACTGATAATTAAGAGAAAAAATACTGAAATAATTTTTTACTGAATCCTGTTATTTAGACCTGAAAAATGAGACTGTTCTTTTGAAGACATGTTAATTTCATTAATTTTCAATTATAATGTGTCAAAATCTGATATCTGTGCCAGTCATAGGAAATAAATATCAATCAAGTTCAGAAATCAAAAGTCCCAGATTCTGTTATTGTGTTCACAGTGCAGTAAATAATTGTTACATAACAGATATATCTGTAGAAATCTCCCCATTGTTTTAGGTGTATATCAAGTTTAACAGACTAATAATTAGATTATTTTTCCTGAAACAAAATGAGAATATGCAATAATATACGTTTTATAGAAATTACAAGGAAATGATGTAAAATAATTTTATATATTTCCCATTCAATCACGTCCTTTTAACCAAGGTTTATTTATTTAACTTTCTACCATATCAAAGTTATCTGATTGTGATAAGTGAATTCTGCCATCCAACAAAACCTTTCATTTCCTTATTTTTTGTATTTTTTTCCACTGTTTCTTTTTTCTTGTGATTAAGTTTTCAAGCAATCTCTGTGATTGATGGCAGGACTTTGATCTTCTAGACCAATATTTCAATCTATTTTCTTTCTGATATGAATTTATTTCGTTGAATTGATGTAGAACGTTTTTTGTATCCTCCTTGACAAATTATCATGTCCAGACTGATGAAATTGATACCCCCACTGGAAATGTTACATCACCCAATATAGATTTTTATTTCCCCCTAGATATTGTAATGATAATGTTATACAGGATATGAATTGTCATTAGAAACCTTTTTTGAGCACATCCTCAAGGGATAAAAATAACAATGCCACCTTTTCCACAATTAAGATGGCAATTCCACTGAAAATATAGTTAAGTAATTAAGTTCTCTAAAAGAAATGTTTCAAAACCTCCAACAAGCCACTAATCCAGATTAATCATTTATAAAGAGGTCATATGAACCCAAATGCAATCATTTTTGTAAAACAGTGAACATAGTCTTAAGATTAAAGAGTCTGGCATATGGTTGTACACATAGACATAAAGTCCAATTTTCAAGGAGAAACTAAGTAGCAGTTAAAGAACTGTTATTTTGTTGCTGCTCTTCATCTCGCAGTCAAATTGTTCGGTTTCAACACTTGTTGGGAGGGTGTTGTTGTTGATAAACTTGCCATGCAAAATGGTCTTGCAGTCTCAATATCAGGAATTTAATAAGCATAACTAAACCAGAATCTTGACTTTAATAGTCCTTTGTGGTTTTCAAACCTCCTTGCCTATGAGTATGGGTATGTATATAGAGTTTCTAATAGAACCCACTGATTATCCTGGGAAAGTAGATGATAGATAAAGGACACAGGGGTATGACAAGCTGTGAGATGGACTCTGACTTAATTCTCAGTGGTGGTCAGAACCAAAAAACATTGATTGCTGACCTTTAAATAACCAACATGGTCATTTTCTTGTCAGTTTTAATGACTTCTACAGAAGTTGGTAAACTTTATGGTCAATTGAGAGAGAATCCTTCATTCCTTTGTAACCATGCTCTTGCTATCTATAGGGGCATGTTGAGTTATCACAGAATGCCAACTTGATGTATTTAACATGGAAGATTTACTCATCAAATCTGAAACATTAGGAGAAACAACAATATATCATCAGCAGTTTGGATTGTCATCAATATTTGATAATTAATGTAATGACCTTGACCTCAAAAGATGCCAGGGTTTAAAAAGAAGCTGAAGTCTAGACAGATATGTTTACTGAAGGGAATGATTTAGAGTAGATATTATATTTCAGAGGGTGGCAGGGTTTTGGTGTCCCTCAAGTTCATCTAAGTACATGAGTATATAATTTGTCATGTGGATGAAGATATTTAGGTTGTACACACTCACTAATATATGAAATCTAAAAAATGTGCAAGGGTAATATTTACAATGGTCCATTGTCTGACAATGTTGGTTCAGAATCATATTTTGTTAAGCTTGTTTTTGGTTTATCTGAGAATCCTTCAGTTATCTGATATATTAATAATAAACAAATTTAGGTTGTTTATCAACAATAAACTTCAAAGGATTCACTAAATTATGAAATCCACATAAAATCAGCTTTCTTCAAAATTTTATATTTGTTTTGAAAACATTGAATTACACAGAATTTGATTGGATGAAGATAAACTGTGAATGCCACATAAAAACAAGTTTCTTCATAATTTTATTTGGTTTGAATACATTCAAGTACACAATTTGATTGGACGAAGATGTAGTTGAAAGGGGAATAAATACATTGTTTAATTGCCTGAACATCTAACATAATGACAAATAGTTCTTCTAGTAATTAAAGTTATTAATAAAAAAAGCTTTGTAGTTATTACATTATAAAAGTTATGATTATTTTTGTTATTGATATCCTTATAACAGTCTAATATGGTCAGACTGACTCATTCCAATAAAACTTGATTTGTGGCCATTAAACCAATTGATTGGTGTTTAATTTCAGCCTTTGTCTGCATTTCAGCCATAAGGTGGCAAAATCACTATAGGACATTTTCAATGATAGAATGCTTTATGAAATCTTTTCACTAGATTTGTGTGATCAAGGAGAAGAGGACCTCCCTGAAAATAATACAGAAAATATTCTTTGAAAAATAGATATTTAATTTGTTTCAACATTGCACAAATTTGACTTTAAATTTGTTTTCATTAAAGTTAAATACTGATGATATTGCATCTATTAGAAAGCTCTGTCTGGCTGTCTGGAGGCTGTTGGACTTTATCAGATGTAGGATAAGGCACCTATAGAAAAACTGAGATGTTTAAACTTCTTGACAGGGTTTTTATGGTTCTCATTGGGTAATTTATGTGTTTATAAGTTATTTTTTTTAGACATTTTCAATCATTTTATACCAGTACTTGAATGTTTCCAACATCTACCAGAGATTTGCTGAGCATGAAGTTATCTATCACATACATAAAGTTAATCTTTATTGCTTATTACATCGAAAAATCAAATTGTAAAACAACTATTGTTGAATTTTAAAGACAAAAATATTTGATAAAAAATTTGAAATATACATTAAAATTTGGCAGAGTGAAATGGAAATCCAAATGTCTTGTCTTTTTAACAAGATTTCCAACAGTAAAACAGATGAGGCTAATTGCAGACTTTATTTTCTATAGTTCAAGGCTAATTGTAGGCCATAATTCTATAGTTTACTGTCTACTAGTTAAGGCTAATAGTAGGCCATAGCTATATATTACTGCCTACTAGCTGAGGCTAATTGTACAGACCCTGGATCGTATAACTTTACAATACGCACGAAACGAACGAAAAATGAACGAACGCTTCACACGAAAAATGCACGATATACGAAACAAACGCACGATGCACGATACGTATACACGAATAGTATCATGTTATTATTTGAATGACTTTTGTGCAAATTGATGTGATTAACTTCTGTAATCTTATATTTTATAAGCAAGTTATATAAATGATAAATTAGTCGGTAAAGTAATAGGACAATACAATTAGTTTATATTACCAATGTGTTTAATAATTATATTTATGATTAAATTTTAAATCTCATATACTTGACTTTCAAATATGACTTTCTATTTATAATATTATACAGAATTTATATTTATTCAATTATATAATTATACAGAATTTATATTTATATAATTATGCAGAATTTATATTTATAATCATTCGGATTCTGAATTGGCAATTTCAACCAGACATACAAATGTAGGTGTATCAGTTATTTTCTCGGTTAAGCTGTCCGAGAGGTGTGTGGATTCTAAAGGTCATATAATTGTTAATTAGAATGAAATTACAAATGTAAGAGTTGATATTTCACACCTGCAGTGCATGTATTTCCCAGGTGAAAATGCCAGAGGCGTTTGCTTACCTACATGTAGATGATTTCCTGTTTATTTGTCCTAGAGTAAATTATAGGAAAAAATGCATTTATTAAATATGTTTTCCCTTATTGTACAAAATTACTGGTATATGTAAATAAAGGAAATACATCTTTGTATATGTAAAATTTTGTTTACACTTAATTTAAAAATTCTTAGTAATAGTAAGACTGAAATTGTAGTAATTATCTTAAACTGGAAATCGTACATGTAGTTGATAAGTGCGACGCAATCTGGTGAAGCGTGTGTTCGTTTTGTGTATCGTTCGTTTCGTGCATTGATCGTTCGTATTTCGTTTCGTGTGTTCGTCTAATTAAACTGGCGAACGATACACGAAACGAACGAACAAATTACACGCACGAAACGCAAACGAACGATACACGCAAACGAAACGAATGAAAAACGCAAACGATACGAAATATCTGTTAAGTTAAACGATCCAGGGTCTGTACATCTTTGCTCTAGTTTACTGTCTACTAATCAAGGCTAATTGAAGATATTATCTCAAGATGTTTTACTGCCTACTAGCCAAGGCTAATTGTAGGTAATTACTCTAGGTTTTTGCCTGCTACCTCAGGTTTATTTTAGGCTCTAGCTCTAGTTTACTGCCTACTAGTCCAGGCTGATTGTAGGCAATTTTACTCTAGTTTAATGTATACTGCTAAGGCTAAATGTATGTCGTTACTGTGTACTTTACTGCCAACTAGTTCAGACTAATGTAGACCAATAATCTATGAATAGAATATCTATTGAGGACAAAAATTAGGTCATGACTTTTCTATATAAAAAAGACCTTTTTGTAAATTTTACTATATAACAGCATAATGATTTAACATAAAGAAGAAAAATAAAATTTTTAAACCAAAGAAGTAGACTGAAAAAATCACAAAGCAAAGTTATTGTAATTGGGGTTCATCTCACAGTAGGGGGAGAAGAAAAAAATATGATAAAGAAGGGATTTCTCTATAGATAATGTATGATTTTTAATGATGTAACTAAGCAGGACTCAGATTTTATTCCTGGGAAGTATCACTTTGAAGTTTAAAAGTACACAATATAAATAGAGTTTAATGTTTTTACTGGATTCTTTAGTATTGTGGAGATTATAGACAACTATTAGCCAACTTAAATCCAGACTTCAAATATGTTTTATTGGCAGTTATCATAAATGGAGTTATAAAACACCTCACTGACTTTAATACTGATTTTAATTCCATTTACCCCTCGTAAAAACATACAATGTTGAACTTTCATCCAGCAACCATTCAGTTATAGAGAAGAAGTGAATGAATCTGTTAACATTCATTTTATACGATTATGTTTCTGTTATGCTCTTGGACATCTATTGCAATATTTTCCCTGTTCAGCCTAGACGTTAGTAGCTAATACATTGACGGCTATTTACAGAAGGTGGGTAGTTTCTACGGATATTGTAGATCCTTTATCACAATTAAAGCCAATATTAAACTTGCGTTTTGCATGCAATATTGCATAATTTAAGAATGAATCGCTAAGAAAAATTAAGTACTAGATCCTGCAATATTTTGATGAATTGTGACTTTAAGGAAACCTGCGAATCTAAATCAAACGATGTGTCGTGTCAGAATACTTTATGTAGTCAAACCTTATTATGGCAATGTCACCAACAAATTTACTTCCGTATAAGCAATTTCCAGTTAAATGATGTATATATACAAAGGGACTAATTTAACTTTGATTTATGCAAGAAAACAATAATATTATATGAGTTTAAATAATAAATTTGCATAGTATAGTCTCCCTCTTGTAAGCCCCTCGCACCAAAAATCACCCTTTTTATCAGACCAGATTTCACATGTACAGTGGTTGTAAAATAGTATTAAATTGTCCCCTTCTAATGAGGCCACTTTTTCATTTCACCGTATACACGGTTATGGTGTTTAATGCCACATTCAACAATATTTCAGTTATATCATAGCTGTCAGTTTTATTAGTGGAAACCAGAGAAAACCTCCAACCTGCCACAAGTCACTGATAAACTTTATCACATAATGTCGTATCAAGTACACCTGGTCATGAGCTGGATTCCAACTCACAACGTTAGAGGTGATAGGCACTGATTGCATTGGTAGTTGTAAATCCAACTACCATACGATCACAACCATGATGGCCCCAGGTGACCTTATAAGAGAGGGACTACTGTACTAGATATACAGTTGACAGCCGTCCTCCGACATTAACAAAACACTGTTTACCTCTAGATATACAATTGACAGCCTTCCTCCGACATTAACAAAACACTGTTTACCTCTAGATATACAATTGACAGCCTTCCTGCGACATTAACAAAACACTATACCTCTAGATATACAATTGACAGCCTTCCTCCGACATTAACAAAACAGTGTATACCTCTAGATATACAGTTGACAGCCTTCCTTCGACATTAACAAAACACTGTATACCTCTAGATATGCAATTGACAGCCTTCCTCCGACATTAACAAAACACTGTTTACCTCTAGATATACAATTGATAGCCTTCCTCCGACATTAACAAAACACTGTTTACCTCTAGATATACAATTGACAGCCTTCCTCCGACATTAACAAAACACTATACCTCTAGATATACAATTGACAGCCTTCCTCTGACATTAACAAAACACTGTATACCTCTAGATATACAGTTGACAGCCTTCCTCCGACATTAACAAGACACTGTATACCTCTAGATATACAGTTGACAGCCTTCCTCCGACATTAACAAAACACTGTATACCTCTAGATATACAGTTGACAACCTTCCTCCGACATTAATAAAACACTGTATACCTCTAGATATACAGTTGACAGCCTTCCTCCGACATTAACAAAACACTGTATACCTCTAGATATACAATTGACAGCCTTCCTCTGACAGTAACAAAACACTGTATACACCTCTTTGAAAGTTCTTGACTAAGGCTTTTATGGAACTTTATCTCTTTATTAAAACTTTGACAGCATGAAATATATCCATTAAACAAAAACAATCATGTATTAGGTATAAGGGCATATAATTTGTAAACAAATCCAAGGATTAGGATACACATATCTCCCATGGCTTTGACTCTGATAGTATAGTGCACCCTATGTAACTGTTTTTAAGTCATTGATCACAGTTTTTAAATAGAGTTTAGATTTTTGCCATGATTATACATTTTCAAGGTTTTTGTGGTTTGTTTGGTTTTATCTATGTTTAAACAAACAGTGCTGTTAAATTGAAAATTGGCAACATTTAATTGATGAAAGGAATATTCATCTTACACCTACAGAGAGATTAACTGCAGGAAATCAGTGCAAACATTTTTCAGAAGTAATATAAATTTAAAAGTTAGATTATTTTCTTCATCCTTCATATCTTTGAAGCTCCTTGATAAATAGAAATTTTCATTTATTAAAGTTTTTTTTTTTTTTGTAAAATCAGAGTGGCTTATTATTATATTGTTGTATGCCTACCTACAACTTACAAGATATTGGGATGAAACTGCACTAAAGCTGAATCATGTGGATTAATAATGAGTTGTTTCCCTTTGATTAACCTATTATTAAGGAAGATATTGTTCTTGAGTTAATAATGCAAATAACAAATATATGATGTTGGTAAAAAAACAATATTGGTTTTATGTGACATTTGCTCTGCATGTGTGATGACAAATGAAAACAGTATGGTGTCGAGGATTCTCCTTATTGCCTTTCAATAACATCTTATTTTTCCATTCCATATTTCCATCTGTCAGAGTAACATTTTTAATATCACAAGAATATTGTCCTGAATTCTATATATTTACTACTAATCAGATTATGCATTACCCTTTAAGGAATCTCACAATTTGTTCTTTTGTGCTATAACAGGCTTAATTGGATGAAACTTAAATCCAATTTATTAGGAATTCACCTTAATCATGTGCTTGGCTTGTAATTGATCATTTTAACAGTTAATATCAACATCGAATCAATATCATCATAGACTTCTACCTCTCAAAAACAAACAAGACAGGTGTTAATTTCAAACTCAACAAACACAAAAAATTGACAACATTTGTTTGAAGAACATCTAGTTTGATGGAAAATCGTGAGATTGTCAACATAAGTCTTGAGTCCCATTGACAAGAAAAACACCATTAAAACATAGGCTGGTAAAGTGTTGATTTACCTCATTGTAGATCCATAACTTAATTATTGGTTTAGAGGTATTATACACAATTAATTATAAGATGTTGATTATTATTTACCTATCAATTCATTTTATTTCTGTAGGTAACACCTGCAATAAAAGTGTAATATCTAATTCAGCATGGTGCAATCCACGTCTACAGAACGATCCCATCCCATCATAGTCAAAAAATCAACCTCACATTACATGCAGAATGTTGTATGGAATGGGAGTCAGATTTATGTTAAAAAATATTAATATTAAACTGTTTTTAGATTTTTATTATCCTGAGGAATGATGAATGCAAGCTATATTTGCAATTTCTTTTTCTTTTTCTAGAAAGAAAAAAACATGTTTTAACCCAGTGACCTTTTTTACATTCCAACATGTCATCAAATAATCTATTTTGTGTTTCTTTTTTGCTGTCATTTTTATATCCCTGTAATTAAATTGGTCGCTTATACACATACAATTTTTTTTGGATAATATTCATGTTTTAGTTACATATGTAGGATCATATGTTTCTCACATATGTGAGATTCACATGTGTCACAGGCATTGATGCTTAGGTGTGTATATGTAACGGCGGTAGTTGATGAATTCCGTTACTTTTATTTATCACCGTCACATATACTACTTCCCCTGTAATACTATTGCATGCTTAGTTTAGTAGTCTTTTCGTGTATCATTAGACTGATTTATCTCCCTTGAAGGCAGACTATGAAAACGCAAGCTTCAAAATCACCTGGTTTAACTCTGCCACATTTTTATGCCTGTCCCAAGCTGTCCAGCATCCTCTGTGCCTTTGAATATTGAAGATGAGAGTAGTGTTTGTTGATTGGTTAGATTGTTAATTGACTGCAAGACAAGTATTACAAAGGTTAATGACATGTAATTATATTTTTATATTTTAGGAAGTGGTTCTTCATCGGTCATCCAACAGTGAGAAACTAGGATTAACACTGTGTTATGGTTCTTTAGAAGATGAAGTTACTGATATATTTATAAGTGAGGTAAATATTCTGTCAAGTTTTATTAAAACCATGGTGCAGACACTGGCAGACGTATCCCTCTTCAATACTAAAAACACCACTTCTCAACTGATGGGGTTTATTTACACAAAACTTTAGTGATCAAGAAAACTTTTTATCAGTATAATACGGGTATTAAAGCTTTTGTTTTCTTGGAGTGGAAATTATTTGACTAAAAAGTATGTACTTAAGAATGTATTGCCTTTTGGTGACAAAAATCTGCAGATTATGTCAAGATGGTCCTTTTAAGTAAAAGAGATAAATAGTCCTTATAATCTGTTGTCCTTGGTTAGATTGAGTTGTACAGATCACTGACCTCTCACCTCTATAAATCAGCCTGGTGGTTTTATAAGAAAAAAAGTTATTACTCTTCCAGGCACTATTGATAGTGTAAGAAAGATTTTTGTTGTTTGTTCTGAACTTGGTAGAAGACGAAATATCTCACATTTGCAAAAGATATTGATGATCTTCAGTGTAACTTCAATGAAAGATAGATATTATTTTTATATCATTATTACATACATATTGTTCTAGTAGTACTGCTGTAATTCTATTAAATTTTACTCAAAACTAATTCAAATTAATTTGAAACCTGCAAGTCAAAGTTAGTTATGTCAGGAACTATTTTCTGTATTAATACACTAAACAACTGTCTTGTTTGTTGTTGGTTACACTAATGATTTCATTTTGTATCTTGTCTGGTCTCTCTAGAAAACGGAGGTATTGGGTTTCAGAGTGGTGTTATCAGGAGAATAATTATGATAACATTTTTCTCCAATGACCCACGACATTGGTCAAGTACTGTTATCTATTTGGGAAGTCAAACATATGTTAGGGTTGTTAGTGTTTAATTGAATAGTGTTGTATTTTCTCTGGTCAGTTTATAGATTGTTGTTAAAAGAACTGATAAAAAAAGATATTATCCTTCAAACTTTCTGAGGGTCACAATAAAAATAATGGCCAAAAAAGACAGATGTAATATATCAAATTTTAAAATGAAAAATGGTAAATAATTTTTTTTATATCACAACAGTAATTATTTCAAACTCTATCATTTTGGTATATTTGCCAAAATTCCTAACCCCGTAAAATGTTATCATTGCATTCATCAAACATTTTGAGCTTCGTGTTAGTATGAAATCTTTTCTCATCAAAGGGATCTATTTGTTCAAGAAGGTGGCTTAAATGTAAAAATCGGGTAATTTCAAATTTTTCTTTGTCAGTATCCCTCCTGTTAGCAATGGTAGCACCACTGGAGACTAATGGGTTTATGTAGATTACTGTTATATCACATAAGATATATGGCTTTAGTTTTCTTAATCTTTATGTCTGTTGTTTGTATAAATGTAAAAAAGATTTGAAAATATTGTTTGGCACTGACTTAAAAAAAAAAAAACTGCATCTGAGCTAAATGTTTCCTTGTTCATTTGTAAAATACAAATATAATTTTTTAAGGGGGGACCATCACTATATATAAGAAATATTGTTGAAAGTGGCATTAACCACTTTAAATCAAACCTTTTAAAGGGGGCAAAGTAGCATTATTTTTGCTATTGACTGGGTGTCATTTGTTTAAAAGAAAAGGAAAAAAACACCCTGGTGATTTTAAACATTATGGATAGGAGGGGGGTAACAGGAATTTCCGATTAATTTTCCATCATGGACACAAATTTAATGAAAGTAAATATTCTGTCAGTTGTCACATCAAATAAATTTACACTTGCTTCTGTTTACAATTAAGTTGTCAAGGTGATTAAAAAAATCTTTGATGTCAAACACATTCTCAGATGTTCCACCACTTAACTTAATAGCCATGCCAACATGTATCAGACATGTTGAAATGGAATTGGAGCCACAAAAAGTACTGCTATGATCAGAGGGGTGCCACATAAAACATATCAAAATAATCATGCCAGCATGCCTATGTCAAAAAAGTGGCATCTGAGCCACTGAAAGTATTGCCATCAACTGGATGCCACTTAAATTTGACACCAACGGAGGGCAATTTTATCTGTCAGACATCTGATGAATAAACCAGCATGGTCATAAATTACACACTCCATAGACCACACAGAGGGTCATCAGGATGTCCATTAAAGTGAAGGACACCAACCAATAAATTATTTAGTAGTTATAAAGAAAGATAGTCAATTATATAGCTTGTATCAGAATGTCATGAAATTGTTAAAAAATTGAAACTCGTAAATACTACAGTTTTATATGTCTAGATAAAATCTTCATTTATATTCATATTTATTTTATTAACACTTCATATCTATAAATTACAGCAAATTGTTACATTGAAACAACATACACAAATACTAAGACCATTGGGGGAAAATAAACATGTGAAGGAGAACTCTTGTCATCTGTGCTGTTAACTGTTTATTATTAAAGGAGTCTAGTAGTTTTACATGTTCGTTTGTGTTGGAATTAAGCTGGTTTTTTTATCTTTTCATAGGGAGTAGGGTTTATGGTGTTTAACGCCACTTTCAACAATATTTCAGTTATATCGTGGCGGGCATAGGAAGGATGAAATGTTTTCATTCTCATTCTTAAAGTTGCATAAAGCTTTGCAATTAAGAAAGAAATGAATTTCATCTTCAATAACATTGCTTTAAAATAAAAATAATAAGTTTTTGATTACAACAATAAAGTTGATTAATATTTGAAATCATAAATGATGTACCATGTAACTGTCTAAACCGAACCCTTTTCGGACTGAAGGATTTGTTTGGTTTATGCAGGTGTTCGGTTTGGTTTACACAGGATCAAAATGCATTGAAACTGATATGAATGGACTTCAGAAGATGTCTGGTTTAGACAGGTTTCTGTGAATGGACTTCAGAAGATGTCTGGTTTAGACTGGTTTCCAGTTTGTTCAGGGTTCAGTTTATACAGGTTTCACTGTAATTTATAGCAATTAAACTAAATTAGTATTCCACAAATGTAGACTAAATTAATTTTGTAACCATTGTTACCACACAAGTATTAGCCAACTATCTGCCAAAAATAAAAATAAATGTAAATTTTTCATCATTATAAATCTTGCTTGTCAAGTTTTTACACAAGGGAGTCTAGGAAATTAAGTTTTTGTACTGGGAAAGTGTAACTTTTCTTACAGAATCTAATGGACCAAGCAAATATATAGATATAATAAAATGGATACTTATTCAGCATTTTCTATTCTAAAAGTTCGTAAATGAGATAATAATTTAATTCATATTTCAAATGCCAGACAGTAACCCAAGTGATATAAGGATTTATCAGTTTAACATTAGAAATAAATCTACAAATGATAATTTTCCTATTATGGGTGTCTTCTGGGATGGTGTTTGATTGATAGAGATTGGATCTCTGATTGACAGAAATGGTATCACATCCAGAAAGATAAGTCATAAGGAGTCCCAATAAAATGTTTGATGTCACAAATATAAGTAGTAGAAGGTCAAAGATAAGTTTGGGAAAAAATATATATTATATTGAATGTCATTTAAAAGATTTGTCCTAGATTAAATAACCATGCAAGGAAAGACATAATCTTTTTATACTCTAGTTGTCTTTGGGTGCATTTTCCTTACATTTTTTTTTTAACGAAAATGTTAAATTTCCCATTAGGAAATAAGAAATTACAAAATGTATCCTATAACATCTTTGAAAAAGATTGCTAGAATTATTTGGCTTTCTAATCTTTTGAGCGTACCTGATGAAAGTTATTCCAGAAACGTGTGTCGTATGTACTAATTTGGTGGATATCTACGTTTTTATTAGTTTAAGAATTGTGGCATTTTCCATTCTTCTCATTGTACCAATTGAACCAGAGATTGATGTGGTTTATTTCCATAGACTCATTATGGACAGGAAACCATGACCAAATAATTTTTAGAATTCAAGTCTAATAATGGAATATACACCTTGGTCTGCAGACTATTCAGTAAAGATAATACAGACAGATATATAAATAACTAAACAAGGAGAAGATATATTGCCAATATCTACCATTGGAGATGGATGTGTTTTGTCTGCAGCAGTTGAAAAATTTACAAGATCTGGAAAGATGCAAATTTTATTATCGTAGATTTTAATACAACCTTTGATTTGTAGTACATTATTTTGATAAAACTTGATAAAAACAGTTGCTACCTGAATTTGTGCAACCCATTGAAAGAACTCAAAATCATTTCCCTGAAAGTTTTGTATTAATATTGAACATTCCAAAACCTGGCAATGGAAATTGCCGTTTAAAATCTTCCTGCTCCCTTACCACTCTATTACTGGTATTCTAGGATCATCAGACTTAAAGTCTCTATATAACCATATTATTATCCTTAATTTACAAGGCAATATTTTGAAATCAGTATCTTATGACTTTTAATGTAAACAATGTTTATCTTTCCCTGTTTAGCCTGAATTACATGTTAATTAACCAATTATCACAACCCCAAAGGACATCTGGGTTTTCCCCAGGGATGTTTTGGTCATTAAGTCATTATAACCTTTTTTTTTTTCAAACTGATACCCTATGTATCTCTGGGGATTTAAACCTATCAGAGCAAGTGGTAGGACAGTGGAATACAGTTTCTTAGTTAGTCAATATTGTGAAAATTAAGATGATTGAAGACATAAACTTGAAAGAGAAGCTAAATACTCCAAGGAGTTGGTGTTTTAGAAGCAAAGATTACTAAATTAAGATGATTGATTTTATTATATATTTATTATATAAGTGATTATTGATTGAACCACTAGTCTAAACATGTGGGGTTTTATTTATTAAAGTCTGATTTAGTGTCAAGATTTATAAATAATCTAGAAAAATGCCCCAAAAAAAACAAAACAAACAAAAAAGCAACAAAAAATCAGTCCCTGTTTTGTAAATAATTAATACATGAAGTTGATATAACCTTGTATTTTTCATTATCGCCCTGCTGCTAGGCATTTGGGGCATCTGAACCTTTTATTTTTCATTATCGCCCTGCTGCTAGGCGTTTGGGGCATAAAGTTTTAACCATGTCTGTACGTCCATTCGTCCATAGACCACATTTGGTTTCTGCTCAATCACTCAAGTTCCCCTAAAGCAAATCATTTGAAATTTATTCACCAAGTCAAGGACCATAAAAGGAATGCTGAGTTTGATTTCAGACTTTACACGACTTTTTCCATTCTGGAGTTGTGCCCCTGTTTAGTTTAGCTTGAAATGGGTGGCATCCATGTCCTATGAACACATTCTTCGTTTTCTTTTTTTTTATAATATAAGAAGATCGAAACAGGGTTCATGTATTGAAATCTACAATGCATGTGGCTTTGATTGGCATTTTCAATAGGTCACTGTCCATTTCATCAGGAAATAAATTTGAAGAATTACTTACAAAAATCAAAGATCTGTAGGATAACTTATCTCTTGACAGAATAAAATGTATAGGAACGGAAATGTTTTGAGGTGTCTGACTTGTTCTCTGATATCATAGACTTGTAGATGAAGATGATTCCTGTTAATTGAATGAAAATAAATAAATTTCTCTGACCAACAGGTGCAAATTCTTTCCTATTACATTTGTCATGTTTATAAAGCTCACAGAAATATAAATGAATTGAATAAGTGTAAATGGTGAGAGGGGAAATGGGAGGGATTTTAAATCGCAAGGTACGTGATACTATTTAATGGTGAATTTCAAAAATATAATTTTGCTTGTGCCTTAAAAAAAAGTAGTTCACGATTAAATTTATCAATCAGTCCTATAATAATTTTGGGTTTTAATCACAATTTATAAAAACAAATTCCAATATGTCCTGGGGTAGGGGGAATTGATGAAACATAATCCCACTGAATTGAGGTTACAGCAATTTATCAACAGGTGTGATATTTCACATCTTAATGAATGTACTATCAAAGCTTTGATCATAAATCTTGTACAAGACCTTTTTGCAAAAAATCTTGTTAAACCACCCAAATTGTTGATAAATTGAAGAAAAATTTATCAATATTTGAAGCTGAAATTGAAATATGTAAGACTTGAAGAGGTCTAGGACATGATACACGAGGAAATGATGACCTTGATTGACCTTATGTAATAAATAAGATTTAGATTCCATCTTTCAGTAAGTTAGAATATCATAGACAGGCTCCATTTTCATTGCTGATAAATTTACTTTATATATAATTCACATGCATTAAAAGAAAGAAAAAATAGATGTATCAAATGTATATGGCCATCTGTTTATGTGATATTTTTTTTCATTTTGATAAATTGTATAAGTCAGTTTTGATGACAAACAGAAGTTTGGCTATCAAAATTAAATAATAATAACTATATTTATAACCTTGGCTAATAATGTAAGGTCATTGTTTCCTGGAAAATGCAGCTGACCAAAAATTCTTCATCTAACAGATAAATTTATCCAAATTTGAAGGATAACACCAATTTTTGATATTTATTTATTTACATTTGTGATAATGACATGTAGATTTCACACTGTGAAACAGATAAGGTGATTATGCTAATATTTTTATCCTCACACCAAGTATCAAAAGGGGGTTATCTATCAGCTGACCTGGCAGCTGTTGACTGCTGACCACTGGTTACTGTAGAAATTAGATGTGTTGTGGGTTGAGGAGGAAGATTTATTTTTGGGGGATTTAGGATCCAAGATGTTTCTGTATTATGTTGATGTAAGTTTTCCTTGATCTTTTGTTTTAAATTTTTTCTACATAAATTCTGTACACCAGAATCAATGTAAGAGTGGTGAATTTCATGTAATTTAATTTTTGTTTTTTCTTTATTTGGCAACATGTTTATTTACAAATAATACATTGTGTACTTTCATTTTCATAACCAATAGATATTTGAAATTAAAAATAGTTTGTTTTTGCATGTGACAACAACATTCTTGAATATTTTCAAACTTATCAGTCAATAGAACTGTACTTGACAGTCAAATTCCAAAACATGTTGTAAAATTTCTGTCATAATTCAAGATGTATTTGTCAAGATGTTCTCAGATATGTTTATTATATAATTTTTATGGTAAATGTATGGTGTATTCAAGCTAATTGGTATTTGGGTTCCACAAGGGGAGGTAATAAACTCAATGCTATATAGCTCTTATCAATTTCATCTGTCAGATATGATCTTAACTAGTAAACTAATGAGTTGTGTTGGATTCAGTAAATGATAAGTGACAATTAAAGTATACAACCTTGTACATATACCTAAAGTTTTTAATATCTAATAAGGCCATTCCCACCTAAGGCTACCCCACTTTTCAGACCAAATATCAGATGCACCAAGATAGTAAAATACTACTTAATTGTTCCCCTTAGAATCCATTCCTTTTATGTGGCATCTTTTGAGAACTACCAGGACTGTATATCCAATTGTTATGTTTTCTTACACAACCTGGTTGTAAGTGACTTGGTTGATGGTTTTTCTCTGTTTACTCCTGTTTCCTCCACCAATAAAACTGACCGCCCGGATATAAATGAAATATTGTTGAAAGTGGCATTAAACACCATAAACCTTACACAACCTCGTGCACTTTGCTGTTCACGATATATATACATTTTTAATATAGTTAAATGTACAGAAATTATGTTTTTCTTTCTTTCTTTTCCACAGTATCACAAAAAAAAATCATAATATGTAAATTTTGGAGAATCACCAAGAGTACTTGTTATATTATTTTTATAGTGTTATTTTTATAAGTTCTACTAATTTTTACTTTCATCTTGTAAGATATCAGACAAAGACTAGTAAGATAATTGTTAAGAGATTCCTATCTCTGACTCTCCATTCTATAACTTCAAACACCTTTATATATATTTGTTGTTATCTAACAGAATAAAATATGGTTTTGTATGACAGATAAGAGTTCTATAGTTGTTTTTTACTTTGAGACTGATTAAACAAAGAGATGTTATTTTTTTCATCCCTTTGAAGTTTGAAGACAGAATTTGTGTATTTTTAAGATTGCTGACTGATTTGACCAGGGTAAATTGACATAGGAATACATATATTAATTAGTCTGTCATCTATATTTGACCTTTGAGATAAGGTGTTGACCTTTAAGATAAGGTGTGATGATTCCTGATTTGTAGACAAAGGTTCTAAGACTTTTTGAAGTAGACATGTTTTCCCACAAACTAACAAAGCAGAAAGGTATATTGTTAATGTCTCATTCATATTACACTATTAAATCTGAATATAAGTTAAGTTGGTATTTAATTTGTCATTGTAAAGACAGTATCTGACCAGGTCTGGGTTCCTCTAGAATCTGGTATTAGGAAAAGATTTCACTACTAGTAGATGTGAACAGTTTAAAGAGGATAAAAATGTCTTTTTACTGTTGAATAATGTACAATGTATTTGTAAGAAATCTAGTTATGACAAGGAGAAGGTTAAGATCTTATTAAATGGTTTAACTTTTCCCACATGTTTGTGCTTGTTCCAAGACAAATGCCAGATTTCCAGCTTCTACAGTTGTTTCCTTTGTGTTTAAGGAGTTTTGTGGGTGAATTATTCATGTTTGGGGCTGGTAATTTTGTGTTCTATTTAATTCCCTGCCCGTCTGATAGTCATAAAAAGACAGTGTTGGTCCACAGTTCCACCAATATCAACAAAATGAACAATTACCTCTGTACCTGAAATCATTAAAAATAGAAAAAAGACCATGACATATGATTTTGGAAATCAAGGTCCTGGGTTGGAACAGACACAAAAATGTGGCAGGGTTAAACTGGTTAATGGGATCCAACCCTCCCGATCTTGATACATTGGATCTCTAATGGCAATAGTGATACAAACAAACAATGAAAAAAACTGCACAGATTTGCAGAATCATCAGAATATGATACTGAAATGTAATTTCAATTTTAAAAGTTTTTATTTAGTCTAGTATTATATTTTATTTTTTATTTTGCAGGTTGAATCGTGTAGTATAGCAGCACAAGATGGTAGAATACGAGAAGGGGATCAAATTTTACAGGTATAATTAACTTATAAAATGAAAGAAAATATAGTAGCAGAAGGCAAAACACTTGTTTTTTTTTATATAAAGTATTCCCAAACTGCACCGGATCATCTCAGATTGACACATTGCTATTTCACCAATAAATGGTAATTACTAATAATCACTATAGTAGCTCTGACCTCTTGAATTTCCTAGGAGTTAAATACAATAAATAACCCTACTGGTTAAAATAATTAATCTAAATTAAGTCAATGTTTGACCAAGATTATGCTTCATTATTTTGATGTAAGTTTAGAAAACCAATTAATTCAGCATTCGGCTCTTTAATTGTCCATATTGAACATTGAGTTGTATTGTTAATTAAAACACGATATAGTAGATAAATAAATACTTCAGAATTAATCATTGAATGTGCATTACGTTATTTTTTTCTCTCCTATATTTATCAATTGAAAGTGCACAGTGCGATATTTTATCATTTTCATAGCACTAACTATTGCGTAACGGATCTTTTTAAAACTTTTATTTACATGTTTTCACAAGAATGAAGGATGCTTTTGACTATATTTATGGATCTCGGTGCTAATGTGTAATTAAATGATTGCATTTGAAAATTTTACACGGCATTGTCGATAAAAGGTATAGATTCAAAACTCCAGTAAACACAATTGCATTAATTTTGCTGTAATAATCAGAGAAGTAGTTATATTGTTAATTGGTTGTCTGCTGTCTAGAAGCCTGTTTGATGAACCAATTCTCTATTAATACTTAAAATCCATTTATTTGGTGTTATTATCTAGGAAACAGTTCCTTTCCTGGATTGATTGAAGCCTACTTGTAGTTATTATTGATGTGTTATTGTTCCAAACATGGGACTTATAGAAAAGTGTTTGAATGAAAATATGGTGAAAATCGGAACACTATAAAAAGACACAACATGTAACAATATCTCCGTTAATATTGAAATTCATTTAATCTTTTGGCCAACTTCCTGTTTAAGCTGAAGTACTTTATTGAATGATTGTACTCCTAATGCATAAAATTTAATTGCATAATCATGTCAATAAATACTGTGGGAGCAGAGGAGATTTTCATTGATTCTCTAGTTCAATTATATTGTATTTTAGATGTCTCTGCTTTAAATTTTAAATACATGTTTGTACTGTAAGCCAGTTTGGTTCAGAGAAGGGAAAATGAATCGAGGTTATACAGAAATAAGGTGTTTCTGTTGTTTTTGTTTGTTTGGTTTTTTTTTTTTTTTTTTTTTTTTTTTTTTATAAAAGATCTCACCATTCTCAGTATGCCACTTTGGTTCTGAGTTGAAAAGAAACAAGTGGTTTCAGTTGTTTTAAGAATCTCACCCTATATGCCATGCCAGTTTGGCTCCCAGTTGAAAAAAAATCAAAGTTATACAGAAATGAAGAGTTTCAGCTGTGTTAAAAAATCTTCCCTTACCCACCATGCCAGTTTGGTTATGAGAAGAAGAAAAAATCAAGGTTATACAGAAACAAGAAGTTTCAGTTGTTCATGCCAGTTTGGTCCAGAGAAGAAAAAAAATCAAGGTTATACAGAAACTAGAAGTTTCAGTTGTTTTTTGAAAGATCTCACCATGTCTTGGCATTAGGCAAATATTTCAAGCAGTGATTTTTACAAATAGGCTATTTGGAAAACATTAAGAGATAATTCAATATAATATAATTGATATCAAAATGTATGATTTTTCAGATAAATGGTATAGATGTACACAGTAGGGACCAGGCTATAAAATTATTCTCAGAAAGAACCTCGGACATTGTCTTATTATTGGCAAGGCCAGCAACTCAGGTAACTGTCATGACATTTGAAATCCCTCTATGTAGAAGGCGGCAAATTGAGATAAGCTGGTGTTATTGTCCTCTATAGACCTGAATCAAAATTAATCATGAAATTTATATCTTGTAAAGGGGAAAATCTTGTAGAATGTCCACAATGTATTGTGTAAGACAACACTTATTTAGGTCCTTGGGTAGGGAAATTTTGCTCCCTTTTCTTGGAAGAGTTCTTTGTTCTGTGGTAATAACATTATTCCAATAGCGACTTTTTGAATATGTTTGTTTCATAGAACATTTGGGATTTTTGTGACTGACATGAGCAGCCGTAGAAGTTCATTGATAGGTTAACTAGTAGTCTCCATGGTTTTATCGTGGAAGTGAATTTCTGAATATCACTTCATATGTAACATACAAATACATGTACACGTCATATGGCATTAGTTGGCTCTTTAAAGATTTAGTCTCTGTCTGAGAGTGTAGTGACCGACTGATAAAAATAGTTTGCCAAGTACTGAAGTAGACTGATAAACTCTGCCAAAAACAATGGCACATCAATCAAAAAGTAACGAGGATACCCTAATTAATGGATCTAATTATCAGTAAAATATGGAATCAAAGGCTACTGTAATTATTTACATTTATCTTGTGTTAATTAGGATTGTTTACTAACTATTATACTTTGTAAATCAAGGGTATCACGTTTCTGTTTTGTTTTGACCTTCTGACATTTTTACTTTCTGTTCAGTTGAGATGATGAATTGTTTATTTTGATCACAAAGATGAAAAACATGTCTGAAGATGAAAGGAAGCAAAAAGACTTATTCCCATCATGCATCAGAGATATGAGAAATATACTGCTGTAGATCAATTACCATCCAGGAAAAAAAGAACAAAAAGTGGTTTCAGACACTGTAGAACTAACTGTCCTTTCTGTCTTGAATAGAATCTAAAACTCTTATAAAGTATTATAAATTCATTTTTGGACGTTATGTGATTAATCTTCTAATCCAACAAAGAACTTTTGTAATCTTGTAATGAAAAAATGGACAAGTCTCATGATAGGGAACCATTTTGTAATCAAAACATCAAACAAGGTCATAATTATAAAAATCTGACCTCCTTTTGTAAAAGAGTTCTTACAGAGGGAGGTTATCATGTGTTTTAATGTTGCAGTCATTTGAAAAAAAACAGTTGAATAAGTTATAAGTCATGCTGGACCACCTTGAATGGGGTTAGATAACTTCAAAGAGAAAGTTATCAACAATTAAACAACTGATTTGTCAGTCATTATAGACTTGAGATGACTTTTATGGAGGTAGATAAGCTCCCCTTTGGAGCCTGTTACAAAATTAAATCTGTCAACATTTTAAAATGACTTTTTTTATGATACAGAAATAATTATTATTTCATTATAAAAAGGATGCAGGACTTTTAGTCTAAAACAGTAAGTTTTTGCAAGAAACATAATAGGATATTGAAAAAATATGGGGAATGAGGGTAATTTTGTTTTATATGGTTGGTTATCTCAGCAGCCAGCTTTTACATTTATGTGAGCTCATCGTTTGGTGGTAATTTGGAGGCAGTCACATTTAACTCTTCTCTGAAACCACTTGTCCAATTTGAACCAAATGTAAGATTGGCATGAATGTTATATAATCATTAGATGTTCCTCTACCACATTAGTATATTTGTGATCAGATCTCCAAGATCGCTGTCAACACTAAGAGGAAAAATGGGAAATTGCAAAATATGTATTCTTTTTAGAAACTTCAAAGCTAATTAAACTCAAACCGGTACCAGTATAATCATAGACAGTTTGTGTCTTAGGAGCCGTCAAGATGGCTCTCACAGTAGACATTATTTAACATAGAACCTTGTGGAGTATTAAAGAAATATTATTCTCTTGTCAAAGTAATCTACACATGATGATGAATTATCATTGGATGCATCTTTCAAAACACAAAAATCAAGATTACCTTTCAATAATGACATTGTTTTTTTTTACTTAGACAGACTATTAAAGTCAAAATGTTTACCCCTAGTCTCAAGAATATCTCACATTGTGATTCTATCAAACACCCTCCTTTTGAAAAATCCTGGCTACAGGCATGCCTCTGGTTTTTAAACTTGTATACATTGTCCACACTTTCTAAATGATTACAATACTTTTCAATAAAGAAAACAAATATTTCTACTTGATTCATATTGTATTTTGATGATCATCTCGTAAAACTGTACTCGTATAAAATATGCATTAAAAACACAAGTGACAATAAAATCACCGATTGAAATCACAAAACATTCAAATACCATTCGGGTATCTGTAAATTCTGTAGATAAAATGTAATGGCAAGTTTTAGTGTAAAATACCTTCCTTTTTTTTTAACAACAGTCCTTGAAATGAAAATTTGGATTTACTGATTCTAATCAAATTCTAGAATGTATTTTTATATATTTCTAACTAAAAACTGAAAAATTTACTGGGCCGAACAATGTTTTAAGGATCATGGGCCAGAGGACCACTGCTCATCGTGAGGACTGACACCATCAATATTTCTGACAATTATCCATCTCTGTATTGTTCTTGTTTGTACCAGTCTTGAGACATTTCTCTGTTATATTACTTAATATTTATGATGTCTCGTTAAGTAAAATGATCACTGCCAGCCAAAGCAATATGTGGAATGACTTGCTTTCATGTGATTATCTATAAACACTGATTCTGTTTGATTTCTTTATCTCTTTTGATTACAAAACTGCATGCAACATAAATAAAACAACAACAATCCTGCATTATTAAAGATTTGTAATTGAGGAGCTGGGCTTAAATCAATTTCCAGAATTGGAGAAACCAATTAATATCTAATTACCTTGGAAACAGATTTATAAAAATTTATATATATTGGCATTATATCAAGATTCAAGAACAAAGAATTATTTTTTGTATTCAAACTTCTATATTAAAATCGATATCATAAGAAGAAGAATGCTTTATCTCCATAAAGAAATATATATAATATTATAATCTATTATGATCAGTGGGTGATAAACAGATGTTGATTTTTTTTTACTGAAATTATTTGAAATAAAATTGACTGATTTTTATGTAGTTATTGAGAGAAGAAAATAAAAAAAAAATATCATGTATTTATAACTATATAAGGTTACTGGTACTTTTCACCAGTATGAACTGCATCAGTGGTGTAATAGTTAGCATGATCGCTGCAAGTACAGTAGACCATCGATTCGTACCCCAGTGTAAGTCAAACCAAAGACTGGTTGGGTAGGAATCAAGGGAGGGAGGAAATGTGCCAGAGTGGAGCGACATCTTAATTCAGAGACTGTTGTTCCAGTTAGCCATATATATAAATCCAACTACCGGTAGGCATGTTGGTCTAGTACAAAGCGGACGTCATCAGTATTTCATTGAAACTTGATTTGTTTGCACCATGATATTGCTGAAAAATTTGCTCACTCACTCATATCATATCAGCAAATTAAAGCATTAAATAATCTATGAAAAAGATATGTTATGTTATGTAGGTCTACTGTGTGAAAAAATAGTCCTTAAACTGGACATTCAGCAACTTTTCAATTGTAGTATTTAATTGATTTTATGATTTTAATCTATTAAATGAAAGGTCTGATTTTTCAATTTACTAATTTTCTAATTTCCTTCACTGAATTTTCTTAAAAAGAGATAACAAAGAAACAAGTAGGACAGGCCCCCATGATCAAATAGAAACCAGGATGGTTTTATCTAATTTTCTTTGATCTTAATTAACACTGTCCTGGTTTAAAAAAGTGATTTCTCAAATAAATTGACCATGCCTTTAACCAGATAAAGTTAAAGAGTTGAGAGAGTACAGAATTTGTCTGGCTTGTATGATTCTTAGTTCACCCTGGGTTTTGTATGGTACTTTTCATTGATTTTCAAATCCTAAAGATTTTTAAAAAGTTTTCTTTTGAAAACAGCACTTGGTGTAATATAATTACAGGATGGTGGATGGAAGAAATCGTGAAGTTGCCTCATTGTCTGATCCAAGTAATGTTTCAATATATGATTGATTGATTAATTGTTTTCCAAGTACCTGGTAAACTTTCCCGCTTAAGGGTTAGGGTTATGATGTTTAATGCCACTTTCAGCAATATTTCAGTTATATCGTGGCGATCAGTTGGTGGAGAAAACTACCACCTGCCCCTTAATGTAAGATGAACGTTATATATATGCTACACACAAACCTATACATCAATGATGAAAGGATTGTAAATGTATGTATTTTCCAAGGAAGGGGCTGCGGTGGTCGTGATTGTATGGTAGTTGGATTTACAACTGCCTGTGCAATCAATGCCTATCACCACTAAAGCTGTGAGTTCAAACCCCGTACATGGTGATGTGTACTCTATACATCATTATGTGATAAAGTTTGTCAGTGACTTGCGACACTAATAAAACTGACCACCACGATATAACTGAAATATTGTTAAAAAATGGTGTTAACCAACCTTAACCCTATTGCAGAAAATATAAACATGATATACCCAATTGCCTGTTGTTTTGAGTTATCTCCCCTAATTACTTTGTATATCTTGACATTTCTATTTTACTGGGGAAATTTTCATAAGAGAAAAGAAGTTAATTCATGTATTGGATTTCAATCTAAGACCGACTTCCATGTTTTAATCCCTGCATGATCCACTCCTAATCCAGGTTTATTATAAGATATTGTAATTCATTGAAAATTTGTCATAAAATATAGTTATGAAGATCCATCTTTCATCAAGGGAGGATTTATTATGTGGGCTAATCAAGTATTCCTTTGTTGATATAGTTTATAGTTAGTTGATGGGGGAATGCATGTATTTAAGTGTATGTAATAACTTATAAAATAATTATTATCTAGAGGATTTTCTCCTAACTGTCTGCATCTTTACATATGGCTTATTGAATTCAAACTATGCAAGGGTTTTTTCCTGGTCTCAGAATTGGAGATTTATGTTACCATCAATTATAATTTTTTACTAACCAGGTTATTTGTATTTATGGTACATGTACAATGTATTAGTATGAAGACAACTTTGTTTTTAAATAGTGGATTGTGTTTTAGTTAGAATCTAATAAAGGCTTGACATTTTGGGAAGATGTTTGTCTTTAGAGGGTCTCATTAAGGTCCAAGTAGGTAATATGATCTAATAAATTTCTTTATGAAGTTATGAATGTGTTACAAGGATAGGGACACAAATCTTTCTTTAAGATTAGGAGAAAATAAAAGTCAGAAATACAGAAGAAAGAGGTAATGATGGATAAGAATCAATAGTGTTGTATTAGTTTGCCCTCTGTATAAACCTTGTTTAAATTCAATGTATTCTCTTATCAGATTCATCAGTATCCAAAAACATTAAGGAAATGGGGGCTGGTGCATGTTTTTAGCAGAATTTCATGATAATGATGTCTGCTTTTAGATTAGTCTCACAAATTTTATCTCTATAATGCTAAAAGGAAGATTTCTTCTTTGAAGTTCTTTGAATCATTTTAATTAAGGTACACTTTAAGTAGTATCTGGTATGCAAGTATTGATTGATTGTATAAAACTGTCAGGTGCAGAATTCGGTCCAAAATTCTAGACAAGATATTTGGTCTATTTTAAGGTAGGTCACCTTTTCTCCTGGTAAGAATGTTGTCAGAGGTTCAATTGAATGCCAACATATAATGTTCCTGTTGTATGGAAATTATAATACTGTTAAGTTTCCTAGTATTCTACCAGCTCTCACATTTTTTGACCGCCACGATATAACTGAAATATTGTTGAAAGTGACGTTAAATACCATAAACCCCCTTCTTGCATAGGCTTTACTATCAGACAGTACAAAGGTTTTTTTCTTCTTCTTTGATTTTCATTAATTAAACCCCACCTCTTGTCTATAAAACAGAGTCATCTTGTTAAGTTAGAATAAATATTTATCATCTTGTCCTTATATGTTTTTCACAATATAGTAAGCAAAATCACGTTAAAGAGTTGCATCCCCTTTATTTTGGTACAGTAGTCCTATTATAGGATCTCACCAACAAATAACTGGTTTAAAAATACTCTTTCAAAGCTGCGATGGAAATCCTCAAATTTTTGGATAATATTTGTGCTTGCATTATTTCCTTATAGTAAAAGATATATCTTTTAATAAATATTTGTTATTTAAAAGGTGAACAAATAGCACAAAAATTCACCTGCAAAGAATATCCAATTAATCAGTATGATGTACTGTCAATAATAAACAAGGGAAATTACTCTAATGTAAAACATTAGAGTCTAGTCTCCCTTTACTGGATCAGGTAGTCAACCCCCCATTAACAATTTTCTCATTCCTGCATGGGGCTGTCATGGTTGTGTTTGTATAGTAATTGGATTTACAACTACCTGTGCAATTTGTGCTTATCACCACTTGAGTTGTGAGTTCGAACTCTGTTCATGGTGGGGTGTACTCGATACTACATTAAGTGATAAAGTTTGTCAGTGACTTGCAACAGATCAGTGGTTTCCTCCACCAATAAAGCTGACTGCCATGGTATAGCTGAAATATTGTTGAAAGTCGTATAACACCATAATTCTAACCTTATACTTGCATGTGTATTTTAACATAAATAGATATTCAATATTCAATTGTAATAATCATAGCTTATCTCTCTTCAAAGAGTGTTAACAAATTTTACAATGTTAAATTTTTAACACTCTTTGAAGGGAGATAAGCTACGATTATTACAATAAAGAACAGTATTGTTTTGAGAATGCTTTTTTCTGCAATGTTCAGTCTTAATATGATAGAAGAAATAAGAACACACTTTTAAAAAATGGTTTAGAGCAAAGTAGAAAAGCTGACCTCTTTTTTTCTTCTTTCTATCAGATGGATGATGGTTTTATTGAAGATCAGAATGTTTTGGATCAGTTACAAATGGATTTTCTGGAAAAACATCACCATGACAATATGCAAATTATGGCATCCATGTTGGCTAGGGTATGTCTGTACTCAATGCATGCTTTTTTTTTTTAATGTAAATAATACACAGCATGATTTTTGCATGAATTTTTAGAAGACACAAATCTCAAAATAGGAAATTCTTTACTTATATGACCCCAATAACCAGCAATAACTGAAAAAAAATTGTGGGCCATGGTATAATATACATACATGACCGTAGTGGGTTTCATATTCACAAAATACCGAAAATGTGTATGTCTAAACATCTTCACCTGCCTAGTACCAAGGGTTACGATCCACTTTCCTTTGAGGATTGGATGCATATCATAACCCTTGGCTTGCAAAGATGATGTCTATGTCTGTACAAATACTCCTAAATGGTCAATATGAAAAAGGAACATACATAATGCATATACAATCGGGGAGGATTTTTTTCAGTTGTTTAATTGATGTCGGCTATTTTCATCTGAAAACAATTCTGAAAGTTGCAGGACATGATCTGAACATGTCAAAAATTGAAGTTTTGTAAAGGGATGTAGATGGTTTCAGCTATTTTCTTCATTGATTTTCAGTTATTTCAATTTCTTACCAAAATCATCCCTGTATATTATGGGCAATAACTTGTGAAGAATCATATTGAAATTTCTACCTATACAAAGTTCAATAACTCTTGAAAGATATGTAACAAGTTACGCTAACAATAAAAATCCATAACATAACCCATTTACTTACATTAAGGGGCAATTACTCCAGTGAGTCAACTTTAATTTGCCATTTGTAAGTATTAAATTTTGGACACAAAAAATCAAATAAAATATTCTCTTTTTTTTTAGGAGGTAGTAATGCTGGTTTGTTAATTTTTTCATGAACCAGTAAAATGTGTTGCATGTCAAGAGTTTCGTTTCTGAAAGGTTCATACCATTGCTTAAGTAAGACTTCTAAAGAATAATTTAAAGTTAACATTAAAAAAAAAATCTGGAAATTGTTGAAAATCCAGGTGTTAGAAGTAAAAATGTACTAAAACATCAACTAAATAAGTTTATTGGCCCAATTACCTATCTAAAATTATTCAATAAATTTTTTGTTTCAAAATGGTTTTATTGGAGAAAACATAACTTTTGTGACTTGTATGATGGAATTCTTCATTCATGGCCACAGGAAAAAACGGTTTTGTTTGATCTTAATCTGTTTTATTTCTTACATGTGAAAACCAATAAAACTACTGATACCTTATCGAAATCATTTCAAAATAAATGTCTTTTCACAATATGCTTCAACTTAATGAAAATGATTATTTAAAAATAGTTTACGAGAGCTATTTTCATATATTTTTTAACAAAGACTGTGTTTATTGTTCAGAAAGTACACGACTCAACTCAAGTGATAAATGAAATGTCCCAATCATAGTTCAGTAATCGCTGATTTTAATAACGATTTCATTCAAAGTAATAATTTGAATACGTGATTTTATCAAAAGTTTTATTTTAACCTGCTGTAAATTAATCCAAATGCACTTCTCGTATTTAGATAAAAAGTAATTATTGTATTACAAGTAGAATTTTTTTTGGAAAACATGCAAGATATCCTGAATTAATTCTGAAGTTTTAGATAGATTTTCAAACAATCACTGGAAAGAACAATATAATTGTTCTATAACCTAGGTAAAAACTATAGCAAAACAATTACTGACCTAACTACCATATTTTTTAATAATCATGTACGGGCTAAGAAGAGTCACATGTTTTTTTTATTTGATTTTTTCTCTACTTTTATAGATACTACAGGTACCATTTTTATCAATAATTGGGTAATAAGAGTCACAGTTTTTTTTTATTTTGATTTTTTTCTACTGTTATAGATATCAGAGTTGAAATTCATTGTGTGTTTTGTTGTGTGTCATCTATAAATCACACTTGACAACATTCCCTCCCAATAAAGTGTGAAATATTTTAATATCCAGGACAAAGCTCCCTAAGCAGCTGTAAAACTGAAGGAAATAGAATAAATTAAGCCATATTGTTTACCCGTAGGACCAGTCAATGACAAAGGGTAGAAATCCCACATTTATACTTAAAAAAACTAAATGGATGGAACCAAGTGTTAATGAATTATAGATTTCAAAAATATGTCCCCTATAATAATAAAAAAAAAAGATGATTGACAAATATTAATCTCAATAGAATATGATGTTGTATTTTGTATGATTTATACTAATTGTACTTGAGCATCACTGGAAAAGTCATATTTCATCTTTTTAGCTCACCTGGACCAAAGTCCTTTGTGAGGTACATGTATTGTCATCACTTTGTACATGGTATCTGCATATGTTCACATTTCAATCTAGTTCACATGAGGTCCATGTATTGTCATTACTTTGTACATGGTATCTGCATACTTCACATTTCAATCTAGTTCACATGAGGTACATGTATTGTCATCACTTTGTACATGGTATCTGCATACTTCACATTTCAATCTAGTTCACATGAGGTACATGTATTGTCATCACTTTGTACATGGTATCTGCATACTTCACATTTCAATCTAGTTCACATGAGGTACATGTATTGTCATCACTTTGTACATGGTATCTGCATACTTCACATTTCAATCTAGTTCACATGAGGTACATGTATTGTCATCACTTTGTACATGGTATCTGCATACATTCACATTTCAATCTAGTTCACTTGAGGTACATGTATTGTCATCACTTTGTACATGGTATCTGCATACATTCACATTTCAATCTAGTTCACATGAGGTACATGTATTGTCATCACTTTGGACATGGTATCTGCATACTTCACATTTCAATTTAGTTCACATGAGGTACATGTATTGTCATCACTTTGGACATGGTATCTGCATACGTTCACATTTCAATCTAGTTCACACAAACCACCAATGATTCCAATCTAACGTGGTAGAAATGTTATTTGGGTGGTCCTCAACGTTTATATGAATTTCGTTTCATTTGAAAATTCATCATGGATTCTAAGGGTCAATTTTGTTGTCTGAGTGGTTGAAATTTCTCCAAAACCACATTTGTGGAATTGTTACCCTTGCAAGAATAATTGCTGGATAGTCCCTTAGAAAATGAGATTTTTTTGTGTCAATCAGAAATCCAAGATGACCACCACCTCTGAACAAATTTTATCATAGTACTCTATGGTGAAAATATTCTGATCTGGAATCTCTATTTAAGTCAATTGACACCAAATTTAGCTTCAGTGTTCCTTGGATAGTCTTGAACCAAATATCTGTTTTTTTGTATTTATCAGAAATACAAGTTAGCATACACCACAGGACATTGTTAACCAACAATATGAATAGAAAAACTTTTTCTCAAAAACTGCAAACTTCCTTGAACACAAACAGTGTATAAAATAACAGGCTTAGGTAAGCCTCTAGTTGTACTTTAAGTTCATCTTCATCAGGAAAACCAAGCAACATAAATGCACATTTCTGCTCTAGTAAAACCAAAACATTAAAACCTCTGCTACAGTAAAACAAAAAACATTCAGACAAAGCAGCATAAAAACAAAACATCTGCTTCAGTAAAACAAACTATTTGATTCTGTAAAACAAAACATTTGGTTCAGTAAAACAAACTATTTGATTCTGTAAAACAAAACATTTGGTTCAGTAAAACAAACTATTTGATTCTGTAAAACAAAACATTTGGTTCAGTAAAACAAACTATTTGGTTCAGTAAAACAAAACATTTGGTTCAGTAAAACAAACTATTTGGTTCAGTAAAACAAAACATTTGGTTCAGTAAAACAAAGCATTTGGCTCTGTAAAACAAAACATTTGGTTCAGTAAAACAAACTATTTGGTTCAGTAAAACAAAACATTTGGTTCAGTAAAACAAACTATTTGGTTCTGTAAAAGAAACTATTTGGTTCAGTAAAACAAACTATTTGGTTCAGTAAAACAAAACCTCAGCTTCAGATAAACAACAACACATTAAGAGGTGATGTTACATGTTTAAGGTTTCTATAATTTTGATTTTCCATTATTTGTCTTTGATGTTGTCTGATTTTACATCAGATTACAAATCCATACAAACAGATTATTTTTCATCTTGCAGGCATTTTGAAAATACAGTTAATTAATATGGTTAACCTTGCTGGTTTAAAAACACCTCGGAGTCAAGGCCTAACATTTGATATAACAAAGTATATTGTCACCTTTCAAGCCTTGAGGGCAAATAATTGATGGAAAATGATTAAGTCTTTTGGAAAATGATCATTTAATTGTAGGTTTGAGTTTTGATGAGGGTTATGCGTGATATTGGATTTATATCTTTTAATCCTTGGATTTATTTCTTCTATAGATGAGAAGCATGATTTTTTATTCAAACTTCTCAAAATATTTAATTATTCAGGTAATTAGTTTTTATTTTTATTATACTTTGTACAGAGGTAGACATCAAAGTGAACGTTGATTTCACATCTTTAATTTTTTTTACTTTGATTTGTTGTGTATGTATATATAAGGGTAAAATAAATCCTGTTTTGCATCAATACAAAAATGCTTGAATGATTGATGAGATCTATTTTGAAAAACATGTATTTAGAATATGTTGGAAACTGGTGGGACAATTATCCCAATTTTATTTTCTATTTAAAGGTAGCTGAAATAAACACAATTTTCTATTGAATTCATTGTTTTGATTGGAATTACTTAGTTCCAGGTTTTGAGTCTTGATTTTTGTGGAAGATATTGTTTTTACACAAAGTGCTGTGAATAGTTCTCCACATGTTAAGGATTTTTTGGGGTGGAGAAAAAATGCATTAAATATCGATATTTGTCATTCTTTAAAAAAAAGCTAGTTTTATTTTTGATTGGAAAGAAATTAAATTCCACAAGTACTTCTGAATATTTAAGTGCAACTATTAAATTTCATCTCACAAAATGTCCCAAAATAAAAAATGTGTTTTTATATTTTCAGGGTCATTTGATCGATGAAGAGGGTGGAACAACAGATACTGCCACGACAGAGAACTCCCTTCACAAACATGAGAAAGACAGTGGTGTAGGCAGGACAGATGAAAGTACCAAAAATGATGAAAGCTCAGAATTGGTAAATAATATATGTTGGCCTTAGAAAGAATTTGGCGACCAATCTTAAAATATGTTAGACTTGGAGAAAATTAGATATCGTAAAATATGCTGGCCTTAGAAAAAAACTAAATGGTTTTATCTTAAAATATGTTAACCTCGGAGAGTCTTCCAAGTATTTGTTGGTTGATTTTTTTTCGACATCAATAATTTGCTTCTATTTTCTTGGTGAAAAAATAATGTTAATTGTACCATACCGTTACTATAACAAATTTTTTTTTTTTTTTTTGATAAAATTTTACATAAATTATGTCACAATTCTTGATGAATTCTGGTAGGGTTAATTATTTTTAAATCTTCTTGACAAAACATTTGTAGAGACAACTAAAAAAATAGATGACTCTGTAATCTGTACAACTTAATCACAGTAGATGTTGACACAAACATTAATTTTCTATCACAGCTCCTTGTCCTGGCCACACTTTTTCTATTGTATTGTAACAGACTTTAGTTTCAGGCCATCTGTTAGTGTGCAAGAAAGGTCTTGACTGTAGGCACAATTATGGATTATTATGTTAATACTTCTGCTTATGAGGCAATTTAATATGAATACTGAAAATTAGAGAACAAGAAGAGAGAAAAAATGGATCAATTTCTAGTTTCTATGATAAATGAGTAATACATTACAGAAATTACTACTTTGAAGTATGAGTATACAATGTATATATGTATTCATTTTTTAAAAATGATACAGAAATTGTACAAGGAAATGGAATTAAAAATAATTTTGATTAATGGTTTTTGTTTTCTAAAAAAAGAAATACAAGCAAATTTGTGGTTTTGCAGTAATTGGGAAATGGAATTTTAATTTCATCAGTCAGCATATCAGTGTTGTTTAATAGTTAATACAAGTGCGTTAAGTCTGCATAAAAAAACATAAAATAGGTTTTAATTGATTACGGCAATGAGCAGAATTCAAAAGCCGTTGCTTGATTAGTGCCTTTTTGACAAATAATGGCCTTTAACTAAACAAACATTTTCATTAAGCGGAAACCTAGTGCCACATTATTGTAATGAACTGTAAAACAAATATTGTGTTTTGGTGCAAAAACTAAGTAAGACTGACTCCAGACTGCAGCCATCACTTATCAGTTCTATTGAATCGTTGACAAATATAAAGGGTTAAATAAATACTCTCGCCTTAGTAATTTGGCAATAATGCACCTTTTTGTCCCACAAAGGGTAATTGAGCATTTTACCACATCATTTCTTAACACAATTCAATTGTTACAAAACAGTATCTATTTCTCTAGAGATTATAGGAATTCTTTTATCAAAGGAGGTAAGAAAGGTCTAGCATTTCAATGAATTCATTTTTCATTCCTCGACAGTTGAAAGGGTCTTAAGGTGAAAATTGATAAATTGTTATCAATTTTTGTGATCTTGAGTAGATTTTTTTGTGTATTGCTTGTCAGTCTCGCCCACCTGAAGAACGAAAAAAAAAAATGCACAAGAAATCATGGCTGACATCAAGGATATTGTTTTACAGCGATGAATAATTAGAAAAAAAATCTTGATTGACATCTTTCATTACCAGAATCAATGGACATATAGATGTAAAAATTCATTTATTTTAGTTGTTAATGGTTAATGTAAACTTGATTGAAGTAGATTTCAAATTTATAATAAATGAAATGGTGATCATGAATTCCTTTGTTAGTTTACTTTTGACTTTTAAGCATACACTGACCTATCGGGTGTGCTTTATATAAATAACATTAAATGCTTTTTTATTATGAAAATTATATTTTTATAAGGTGTATAGATTGACAGATTAAAAATTATAGATGTGTGAGATAAATTAAATATCATTATAACAGTAATATGTTTGATGAGATCTTATTTCATTTGAAATTGGAAGCTGGGTAGGGCGAGAAATATAATATGAAACTTTTAATCTGATATAACATTTATCAACCGAAATAGTACCCTGTCTTGTACAAACCTAAACCTATTGTAATGGGGGGAAAACAGAAAGCAAACCCGTTGGTATTCCTTACATATGGTCCAAAGTTATTAATGGTTTCTGTTCAAACTATATAACAAGTGAAAATTATACAAAGTGTCTTTTTTTTAATTATTATTTAAGGGGATGAAAGCATGGTGCATATTTCAAGTTAAACAATATTTATTTTGTTAATGTTAAAGTATATTGTTAGCTCACCTGGCCAGGTGATCTTATAGTATCATTTGACGTCTGTCTTATGGTGTCTGTTGTTAACTTTTTCACATCTGGATCTTTGCCTGCTAAAGGACGAGGCAATGATTCAAATAAATGTTCTTTACCGCATGTGTGAGCCTCTAGTTTCTATATAAGCTATTTTCCATTCTTGTTAATATTCTATGACCAGTAAGAACAGTCTGTTTAGCACCCCAGACTATGATGTTTGATAGTTTGCCAAACATTTCTTCTTGCAGTTATAACAGTATTTTACTTTTTGTTTTGTACAATAAAGTCAACTTTAGATGTATCTAACTATGAATTACTTTTGATGACAATTTTATTTTCTTCAAAAATAGTATGTATTACATGATAAACTTTCTTTTCAGGATACATTTGACACAGAATGTACAAATTCACCAGCAGCCACCTCAAAGTTCCGTCAGGGCAGAGGTGAATATCACCATAGTGATGAAAGTTTTATGTCGCATGACATTACAGATCAGGAAATTAACGTAAATGACATTTCTAAGGATGAATGTGATAAATTTAGAGAAGTGCTTGTTCAAAGATGTGAAAGTAGAAGTTCAAATAACTCTCCGAAAAAAGTTTCGTCTCGTAAAGACTCTCAGAGTAGTCTGGAACGGGAAATTGACGTTGTAAATCGTGAAATGGAAAACATTCAAATAGAATGTCAAGATTTATATAACAATCATATAGGTGAAGACTTAGGTATTAATCATATATATGAAACATTACCTTCACGAAGCCCACGGGTTGTTCCTCGTATGGGAACAAGACTTGAATATGTTAAAAATGTGCAATTAAACAATTCTGGCGACGCTTGGAATCGTAGCGATAGTCCTGTCAAAAAACAGCAAAAAGCCTTTTCGGAAGCTTCTACAACAAGTGCTTATAATACAGGAGAAAGTTGTCGTAGTACACCCTTGACTTTAGAATTAAATCAACTTTCTGACGATAGTGAGAAGGGATTTAAAAACTCAATGCTGTGTTTAGCTTCAACTACTACGACACCACTTGCGTCTACCAGCGATACAGAAAAACAAACACAAACACCTTGTCAGAACAAAGAAAGTTCTAACGAAGAATTGAATGTTTTATCTGTGAAAAACAATAACGAGAAGACAAATTTGTCGCAGGAGCAGAAAATGATGGGTGAATCTCTTCAGGATTTATACATGTCGTATGCTGATGTCATGTATACTAATGAAGCCAACTTACAACACACAATCGCAATTCAACAAAAACTGTTTCAACAACAAATGGAACAAAAGTGTCGAAGAAGAAATGTGTCTCTCCCATCATCAAATAGTAGTATGGTTACTGTTGAACAAAATAAAAACGTTCAACCAAAAATTGATAATCAACAAAGTCCTAACTGTACACCTCCAGATAGTGGTCAGATGGAATGGGTCGTTAAACGACGTCCAGATGGTTCACGTTACATTACAAGGAGACCCGTCAGAAATAAGATGTTAAAAGAGAGAGCGAAGAAGATTTCTGAAGAAAGATGTGGTATGACAACCGATGATGATGCGATGAGTGAAATGAAACATGGACGATATTGGTCTAAAGAGGACCGTAAACGCCATGTTGAAAAAGCACGAGATCACAAAAAGAAACGTGAACTGATGATGAAAGCCAAAATGGAAACTTTAAAAGAACATGAGGAAAGGAAAGATGTGAACATTTTGGAATTAAGTCATAGAAAAATGATGAAAAACAAAGGTAGAAAAGTGTTTGACGATTTTGTGACAATTCAAGAAATGCTCGCTCATGGAAGTCGGCATGCAGAAGGAAAAACATACAATCCTTTGTTGTCGGTAACAACAGTCTGAATATCTGACATAGGAGAATACTCTATATAATCTTGCTGTGATGTTTTGACGTCTTGTGTTAAGACTCTGTGCTTTCACTGTTTTAGAGATTCACACAAGAAGGATTATTTTTGGGAGAATTTTGACTCTCATCATCACGCCAGATTGGAAAATTTCAAAATCATTCAAGTTTTTTTGTAAAGAAAAAAAAAACAATATAAGATTTCAAAATGTTGTGCTCCTGAGATGTTGGAGGGTAAAAAGACAAATATTTGTGTGTTTTTGTATGTCTGCCAGACAGACATTTTCTGTTGGTGACATGTGTCTTAATAAGACAAAAGTCCATATTTCGCATTTTCTTGTAAAATCAGTGCTAATCCAATGTGATAAAATGAACGCCTTATTTTCTATTGTATTTTATGAATATACAGAAGTTTGTTTTGTATATTATGAACCTGTTTCTGTACCAGTGAATGCATGTATAATTGTATATGGAGAACAGTTGAAATCCACCCTCTCTAAGATGATAAAAATACTCCTCACATATTTAAGAGCATATTTTTTGTGAAGAAGAGTTTTATGTATTAAATGTTTTTATTTCTTGTTTATTTTGAATGTGAATTCATTTTTGCATGACACAAAAATTAATTCTAGTCAAATTAATGAACATATTATTGAATTATAATATTTTCTTCAAATTTATCCAAGAAACTCTTACAATGCTTCAGTATTGAAATAAAAGACAATTTATTGAACTGTGATTATGGTAGGGGATCATTGTGATCCATTTTTTTTACCCCACTGATAAGGCAAACAAAAAACTATTTGTTTCCAGTAACACTACTGACCCAATTCTATGGGCCCTATTGCAATGTTGTTTTTTCATTGACATTTAAAACATAAATAAATCTGAAAATATTTTTATTTTTACCAGATTACATGCATGTATTATTAATTGATAAACATCTACATTCATATACACAAGAGTTGAAGTTAACTAATTTATTAACACTAATTTGAATACTTTACTCAGAAATGTAGACTTTTTTAAGAATGGATACAAAGAAAAATGTCATTGTCTGGAACTCGATAAGTATATTTTTGCTAAATTCAGCACAGATAATTCAAATACTTGGTTATTTCAAAGTAAATCATTGTACCCTTGAACTAGGTTGTACTGTATTGGATGGCTAGAGTAATCTATATTGAGGTGTGACTACCATGAATAGATATTACGCCTGTATACAAGAGATGACAATTTTCCACTGATCAGCCGATTTCCTCTTTTCTTGACAAAATATTTGGAAATAAAATGTGTCCAGCTTTGTCCAAACAGCTAGACTATGCATTTCATAAGCCAAAAAAAGGACTATCCAACCAATTGCTAGTACTTTGAGTTTCAATCTATTACCGGAAACAAAAACATTTTGATTTATATTTGTTGTTGCCCTATTTTACATGTTTTTTACCTAATTATGATGATAATTGTCCTGTCATGAATTCCATTATGTTGGGACTGCCTTGTACCAAAAGTGCACTCTTGTTACTTTGATGTTGAAGTTAAACAAATAAATTGTCTTTATGACTTGACATCAAGTAATTTGATACTTATGTAAATTAAGTGTTGAACCAACAAATGGACATTATGTACAAAAGTACATCACATTTTTGTTTTTTCGATTGAGAATGATGTTAAGGTATTCCCCGTACACCTATTTCGCATAAAGAACACACACAAGCTATCCGAGATGGCCCATTAATGAAAAAAACAAAAATGAATATTTTTTGGCCCAAAAAAAATACGCAAGATACATATAATAATATTTGATTCAGATTGCTCCAAGTCTGATCGCTATGGTGATTTTTTTATGTAAAAATTAATTAATATATAGAGAGAGAGTTGTATTATAGATATTGCCTTGTACAGAACATATGCTACGACTGTTAAGTTATTTATGTATATTATATTGAATGTACAAATCAAGGAGAAATCATTACTGTATCAATTCAATTTTATTTGTACAATTTATAGCTTTTATTACCTCCCCTTAAAAGGAACAAAACTGGTTTTATTTTATTTCTTTATGTTAAAGAATATAAGGAATGAGGACCAGTCTACTTTAAACATTTGAGTTTTGACCATCAAGCAGTTAGACTACTTATTTACATTTTACAATGCAAATTTATATTTGATTAAATAATTAAATATCTTTTCAATAATTTAATGTTTATGATGGTTTTTACAGAATGTTGTAAATGTGATACGAGATGAATTCTAAAGATGTCAGTTTCAGTGTATCTTGTCAGCTAAAATTGTTGCATTGTCACCCTAAAACAAGTGATATTGAATAAATGATTAATTTATAGTTCTGGTTTTGTGTTATTTTCCTTTATAGTTTTCGACACATAATATGTTAGGGGTTAGGGTTATGGTGTTAAAAGCCACTTTAAATATTATTTCAGTTATATCGTGGCAGTAAGTTTTGTTGGTGGAGGAAACCAGAGTACCAGGCGAAAACCACTAACCTGCCGCAAGTCACTGACAAACTTTATCACATAATTGTTGTATCCTGTAGACCTCGCCTGAACGGGATTCGAATTCACAAGATTAGTGGTGATAAGCACTGATTACATAGGTGGTTGTAAATTTAACTACCATACGATCATGACCACTTCAGCTCCTATGGATACATAATAATCAAATGGTCAGTTTTTAAGTTATTGCCATTTCAGTACAACTCCATCTACTTACAAAAATATGAAGACAAGATAAGTTTGAAGATATCAGACTATTCAGAAACTGGAAATTGAAGGACAGACAGTACAATGGTCAAAGGAAAAAGAACAAAAAAATTATCTACAAAACACCACACAGGGGATGAACATGTGTGCTACAGGGGGATGAACAACACAAACTCTACTAAAAACTGGGGGTGAACTCATGTGCTCCAGAAGGATAAGCAAAACAAACTCCACTAAAAACTGGGGGTGAACTCGTGTGCTCCAGAAGGGTAAGCAAATCAAACTCCACTAAAAACTGGGGGTGAACTCATGTGCTCCAGAAGGGTAAGCAAAACAAACTCCACTAAAAACTGGGGGTGAACTCATGTGCTCCAGAAGGGTAAGCAAAACAAACTCCACTAAAAACTGGGGGTGAACTCATGTGCTCCAGAAGGGTAAGCAAAACAAACCTCACTAAAAACTGGGGGTGAACTCAGGTGCTCCAGAAGGGTAAGCAAAACAAACCTCACTAAAA
>MJUT01023808.1:5278-17643 GCA_002080005.1 Gigantidas platifrons
ATGACTTGGTTGACCGCTATGGAATATCTGTGTCACAAATGACCACGGATATGTTCCACTTGTCGTAAACACTTCCCGGTCCTTTCCTCATTCACGACTTATTTCCGGCTTTGTAACTACATTAACACGACGGGTGCCACTAGTAGAGCAGGAACTGCTTACCCTTCCGGAGCACCTGAGTTCATCCCGGTTTTTAGTGGGGTTCGTGTTACTCGATCTTTAGTTTTATACAACAACAACAACAAATGCTTTATTGTCAATCAAGACGCCCACATTAAACAGAATAATCAATAAAAATCACAGTAAACAATTGATTCATATAATAAGTTTTTTCATTGGATAGGACAATACAAACAAAATTAAAATCAAAATCACATTTAGTCAGAAAAATTGTTGTAATGGTTTTATTTTAGTTTTACCAAGCACAGAGACCCATTCAATCCACAATTTAATTAAGGCAGAGTTCTAGTAGTACTATAAAAAATAGTAGCAGCATGATGCATAAAAAAATAATTAAATAAATAAATAAATAAATAAATAAATAAATAAATAAATAAATAAATAAATAAATAATAAAAAATAATAATAAAAAATAAAGTTATTTAATAATTTACTAAGTATTATTATCCCTAATTAGTGGGTATTACAGCTTAAAATATCATTTCTCTTATTATATAATTTGATTAATAAAGAATATAACTGATTATAAATGTAGTGATCATCTGCTGAAAGAAGCCAGACAAATTTACTTTTAATGTTCAAAAATTTAAGGTTAGAAAAGCGAGATACAATTTGATCCAGAATCTCCCTCCTAGTGTTGGCTAGCGAGGGACACTCCAAAAGAAAGTGGATTTTTATATGTGTGTTTTGTAGATCGTTGTTTGTCCTTTTGTACTTTGTCTTTTCTCCATTGTGTTGTCTGTTCTTCGATATACGGATTCTGATTGCCCCTGTGGTATCTTCAAGCTCTTCTTCTAACCATCTATCAACTGTAAATGTTTAACAACACAACAATTTTAACATAAATACCCAACTTCCAACTGTAAATGTTCAGCAACACAATAATTGTAACATAAATGACCAACTACCAACTGTAAATGTTCAACAACACAATGATATCTACATAAATGACCAACTACCAACTGTAAATGTTCAAAACACAATCATTTTAACGTAAATAACAGTGAGGGTCGGTTAAGAACGAAACTTTACGACAAAAGAAATGATTTCAATTTTCCCATTGTGAACTTTCCATTTATATGTAGCAACATTCCAGCAACACCTGCATATGGAGTATATCTCTCTCAGATGATACGATATTCCAGAGCTTGTGGTTCCTATCCGGATTTCCTTGATAGAGGGTTGCTGCTAATAAGGAAGCTACTGAACCAAGGGTTCCTTTTGGTAAAGTTGAAGTCATCACTTCGAAAATTTTACGGTCGCCACCATGACTTGGTTGACCGTTATGGAACATCTGTGTCACAAATGACCACGGATATGTTCCACTTGTCGTAAACACTTCCCGGTCCTTTCCTCATTTACGACTTATTTCCGGGTTTGTAACTAGATTAACATGACGACTAGTGGAACAGGAACTGCTTACCCTTCCGGAGCACCTGAGTTCACCCCGGTTTTTAGTGGGTTTCGTGTTACTCGATCTTTAGTTTTATATGTATGTTTTGTAGATCGTTGTTTGTCCTTTTGTACTTTTTCTTTTGGCCATTGTGTTGTCTGTTCTTCGATATACGGATTCTGATTACCCCTTTGATATCTTCAAATTCTTCTTCTAACCATCTATCAACTGTAAATGTTCAACAACACAATAATTATGACATAAATAACCAACTACCAGCTGTAAATGTTCAACAACGCAACAATTTTAACATAAATACCCAACTACCAACTGTAAATGTTCAACAACGCAACAATTTTAACATACATAATCCACTTTAAATGTTCAACAACACAATATTTTAACATACATAACCATCTACCAAGTGTAAATGAATGTTAATAATACAAGCTAAATCTGACAGTTAAATATATTCATACGAGAAGAAACTTAGATCTCATTTAGGATTTTCTAATTAAACATGACAAGATGGTATAATGAATCTTCATTTATAAAGAAATTAACAAGTGTATCAGTCATCTAAGATTATATTTAACTCTAGTCAGACGACGCTTACTACAGCATACAAAGTCAAAACATAATACCTATTACATATTTCATAAAAGTATAAGTCCATTTGCTATCAAGCACAAGTATAACTCTAATCTGCAGATGTATGCTCTGTTTTTGGATTAGGAATAATGTCCATATTACGATTTTTTTTTTGTAGAACACCAATCGATATCCTTTCGTTATTGTACTGGCATGTTACTTAATTATTATTATAACATTCGACTTTTTTTGTGACTACGCATTTTATATTGCTTAAGGTGGATGAATATAGCAACAGAGGGAACACCGGGTTATTTTCTTTACTGTGAGGTTAAGCATCTCCGAATGAGGTGCAAGTCAGTGCTAGATTAATTAAATACACAATTCGTCCGTAGAAGGGGACGGGAATGAGTGCCTGGCATAGACAGAATGGCATATTTCTCGCACGTAAAATACAACATGCAACATATCTCAATGAGGCGGATTTACTATGTAATAGGTGTCCCTCTGATGAACCGTAATAACAACAATGGTATTACAAAGAAACAAGTGAAACAATGATTCAATATCAAATGTAGATGCATATTTAAACTTTATTCCAATATTTTGAAATGTGTTAATTTGATTGAAATGTGATTTTATGCACCATCTTTCCTTGTACTTTGACATATAATCTATGAGACCTTATGTGCAACAATACTCCAGAGGAGTCCGGCACATTACGGAAGAAGAAGAAGAGACCACTGCGCAGATAACGAAAGTTGAATTCGGAGGCAACAACGGATTTTCGAGGGCATATATAACTCGAATAATTCAGCACCCTCTATCGGCCGATAGCCTCCAGTGGGCTTGAAGGCAGCCAATGATAAATATCTGTCATCCCCTCTGATTTAGAGGGGACAAATCAAATTTCTTTCCTGTTTTGAGAATGCGCAGATGCGTCTTCCGTTGTAAACTAAACCTGGTGAAAAACACAGCGTTATCGTCAATTGAAGCAAAATACGGTTTCCATTTCAAAGAAAAACAGTTAACTGCAATTAAGTCAATCGTAGAGGGAAATGACACATTCGTTGTATTACCAACAGGATATGGGAAATCGAAAATATACATGCACTTGCAAGAAATATTTTTACGCTCCTTATTTTGATTGATTTCGTACCCATAGTTCATAGCTTTGGAGTACTTCCGGTTGACGGAAAAAAATCGATGAATGCATTCAGGCGTTAATGTAGCGACCAGCGGGAGCGTAATATAACGACTGGATTATTCGGGTTAGGGCAAATACAGATAAGGGAAAATAACCAACACTAACTTCTAGCTATTATTGAACATGCAAAAACGAACATGTTGCAACAAAAGATGTGATAATATATATAATATATATTATTATACCTCATATATTAATTACTGTAAATAGATTAATTTGATTGGGCAATGGGTAAAAATCAGAACACGTGATCACACAGGACAAAAATCATATTCCGTGTAATAAACATCATATTCCACCACTTCGGAAGCCTCGCGGGTTTTCCCGCCAGAGTTATCGTTCTTTGACAGGAAAACGTCAGATGCACTCAGAACGTATCACTTGCACGCGACCGTTACAATTTGTTGTTGATGTGGTTTTTAAATGTCTGAGACAACGTTCTGGACTTAAATTATGTTTGCCAGCAGTATTTTACATGTGTACGTGTTTTCCTGGTTTCATTCGGTATAATAAAACATTTATAACATGTGGGTTCAGGAAATATGAAAATTTATTCACCTTCGAGCATCATATTCCCTTCGGGCGTTGCCCTCAGGGAATATGATACTCTTGGGTGAATAAATTTTCATATTTCCCTCACCAGCATGCAATAAATGTATAATATGATAGCCGTATAACGTCAAGTGACCAATACTATAATGTATAATATGATAGCCGTATAACCTCAAGTGACCAATACTATAACATATAATATGATAGCCGTATAACGTCAAGTGACCAATACTATAACGTATAATATGATAGTCGTATAACGTCAAGTGACCAATACTATAACATATAATATGATAGCCGTATAACGTCAAGTGACCAATACTATAACGTATAATATGATAGCCGTATAACCTCAAGTGACCAATACTATAATGTATAATATTACGGATTTAGTTTGTTACACAAATTGTCATTGGTTCTTCAACCCTGAATGTCAGCATATATTCGGAAAACAGACGGGGTATATATTTCAGTCCCCCAAAAATGATAAAAACATGGACGACAAAACCTACGCTTCACTGAATCAATGGCATAATACTGAATAATATATGTATTTTTTTACCAAATTAAATGCCGTTTTTATACTCAAAACGGCTGTATGAACAAAATAATATTATAACGGTTTATTCCATCACAAATACCTGATCGATTCAGCAAACTCCTATGTTCCACGGCTGTACCATAACAAATAACCATAACGTTGAGCCTTGAAAACTTCGTCGTCATGGGGCCACACCAAGGTTTTATTTATATTTTATTAACTTTCAGATTATTGAAACTGTTTCGCAAACCCGTTCTTTTGCTATGTGATATATTAATGTTATATTTATAAAGTTTATAAAATTTACTACATATGAAACTGTATTGATTTAGAAATTTAGTACTGTATTTTCCTTCATGAGACACCCCATAGGCGAAAAATTAAATGACACATATTTTGACGTCATTGAGGAATGACGTCAAAGGTACGGAAAGAGACATCTAGAGTACGAAAAATGAAAATAAAAGACGCAAATTTATTTAATACAGTTGGGTGTTGTATTAAAAAAAACAATGATTAAATCCGTAATATACGCGCCTCAGGGAATATAGATCCTAAGCCGGGAATGTCACATTATATACCCTGTCTGATAGCTGAATAACATATAATATGATAGCCGTATAACGTCAAGTGACCAATACTATAACGTATAATATGATAGCCGTATGACGTCAAGTGACCAATACTATAACGTATAATATGATAGTCGTATAACGTCAAGTGACCAATACTATACGTATATTATTACACCTCATATATGAATTACTGTAAATAGATTAATTTGATTGGACAATGGGTAAAAATCAGAACACGTGATCACACAGGACAAAAATCATATTCCGTGAAATAAATATCATATTCCACCATTCCGGAAGCCTCGCGGGTTTTCCCGCCAGATTTATCGTTCTTTGACAGGAAAACATCAGAGGCACTCGGAACGCATCATTTACAGGCTACAATGTGGTTTTTAAATATCTGAGACAACGTTCCAATGGACTTAGAATATGTTTTATCATTGTATTATTTATATAGCCAATGAAGGACGTCATGTTAGAATATACGTTATAGTATTGGTCACTTGACGTTATACGGCTACTATCATATTATACATTTATTGCATGTTGGTGAGGGAAATATGAAAATGTATTCACCCAAGAGTATCATATTCCCCGAGGGCATCGCCCGAGGGGAATATGATACTCGTGGGTGAATAAATTTTCATATTTCCTGTACCCGCATGCTATAAATGTATAATATGATAGTAGCCGTATAACGTCAAGTGACCAATACTATAACGTATATTCTAACATGACGTCCTTCATTGGCTATATAAATAATACAATGATAAAACTCACGATATATTTTAATTCGCTCATGCGTATTGACGAACAAATTACAAACATCATTCCCTAGTAAATTTATGTATTCATACAGTACTGTGGTGCATAACAAACATAAAAATGCACGTATTGTTTTTACCTATATTTTTCCGGAATAAATACTTAAAACAACCATCAATGGACTTTGACTTTTGAAATTTAACATCTTCCGGTGAAGTCGTTTACAAGGAACGCTGATGACATTAAAACACATGGTTACCGATTTATTTTACGATTTTGTGAGCATTTTATTGGTTTAAGTTGCTAAATTTAAAATGCCATTAAATTGGAAAATATCAGTAACTTCATAGCATCACAGTCTATTTATACATAAAAGAAAAACAACTGTAAACATGAAGGTTAGTGAATGTTGTTATGAAATGCATTTCCATTACTGACTTACACTTAAAAAAATAAGTTAGATTTTTCCTACTAGAATTGAAATAATTCATGGAAACCAGAGTTTGTATCACGTTTTAACATGGGTAACATTATTTTCGTTGCATATTATCACTCGCTAACGCTCGGGATAAAATTTGTACGAAAATAATGTTACCCATGTTAAAACTGTATACAAACTCTGGCTTCCATGAATTATTTCTTAAATATGATAGCCGTATAACGTCAAGTGACCAATACTATAATGTATAATCACCACAAGAAAAAGTTTACAAACACTTGATCAGTAAGTGTATAAACACAAGGCGAAAGGAATAAAACCATGAGTGGTGGCAACTTTGGTATACAATAAAGATGTGCATATAATTGTAGGATTGGAGATAGTGTTTATGTGTCTACAGTTTTCGTGGCAATTATTTTATGTAAATAGCCCTTCCACATGTTTCTTCTATATTCACACTTACACAACATGCTGTAACAATAATTTGCCAAGACCAAGTAGATCCTATTTATCTTTTCATGTGTCAACATATAAAAATAGATAAAGATATTATTCTTATAATCTAACACTAGGTCAAATTGTGTTTCAAGTAGACATCAATTAGTTCTTAAGAAAATCTTTGTAAATATTTGAGAGACTTGAGAAGTAAGACGATTACTCCTTTTGATGATCAACTTTACATGGAAACAACTTGTTCTTGTAAACAATATAACAAAGACAAGACAAGGGGGTGTCATTTTATAACTTGTCTTAACTTCTGTCATATCGTTAAATACAAAGGCGGCATACACGTTGGCTTAAATAGATGTTGGAGTGAAGATGTACTAAAAGTAAACTGACAACTTATATCCACGACCTCTAATACTTTTCTTTTTTAATATGCATTACTTCTGTACTTGCTTTATACTAAAACCGGATGGCTGATTCGGGTATCAAGTTCCGGATTTTTATGGTAATTTTCACCCGTTCGAGTTCATATTGGAAGCATATGTACAACTGGCTTATCAAACATTCGATTACAATATAGATCAACCAATTCAAGATGGCGACCATATATTATTGGAGCATTTACTCTTACAGCCATGGGGCTATAAAAGATCATTAAATACTGATAATGTAATCTTTCAAATTAATCTAAGCTAACATAAATCAGAACATCATTCAAAAAGGTCAAAATAGAAGGAACACAAATCTGAATCTTCGTTCGCGCATGAAAAAATCACCCAAAACTGTTATAAAAATGAACATTCTTCAATATTCAAATGTAAAAGAGATGAAATACTGCAATATGTGAAACTGCTGAAAGTATTAACTACTAAGATGTAGAGTCTTAATAATTCAAAGTCATTAAGTAAAAACAGTATCAGTCGTCAACATATGGGATACATCAATCCCTAATTAGTTCGCCTTTCAATTAATAACAATTTTAATTACATGTACATACAGATAACAGATGGTCTTCTCTATGCTTTCATTGTAACCGATGCTTTCAATAACATCGCTATTTTTGTTCTTTCGTCCTTCTGTCCGTTCGATAAGGATAAACATAATTGCAACGTTTACAAACATTTGATATCGCAAACACTCAAAAATGTTTACTATATGAAATTCGAATGTTTCCACAATAAGAATTGTAAGAATTGTGAAATGTACTTAATGTCACAAGAATTATATGTAGTTATTGGTCACGTTTGGAGTCCAGCAATATTACACAACCCTTTGTTACTGTCCTTTTTAGTAATGTCGAATCTTTTTCTACGGTTTTTGATATATCAATTGTAAAGTGTGTCCTAACATGAATTAGATATTCTATCGTGTTCATTTACTTCCATAACGTTTCTTACCAACAAATCAGATATTAAATTATGAATGCCAATGACACATATTAGAAACAATATTACATTTGTCGTTGTCAGTAGCAACTGTAGTCAGTAGCAACTGTAGCAGGGGCAGAGCTTTGTAGTGTACATCTATTCTTATTTGTTTTTAACTATCTGCACTCTCCGTCCTTAAACTTCAGAAAATATTATTGTAGCTAGGAGTTTATTCTTGTACATAATATGTGTCTATGTTCTTACTTCATTCACTAACTATCGGTCCAGACTATAGGATGTTTGTACATGTTTTGATTCTGATTGACTTGCATTCTTCACTTTTCGATTGCAGCAATTATGTAGGAATTTATATTACTCATTGCATTTAATTAGTTAGTATGAAAGGATATATATATATATATATATATATATATATGTAAATAAGAATGAAATATCATCCAATTGTACACTTTAAAGTAGAGGAACAGAGTTGTTATTGCCGTTCTACATTTCAGTCACAGTAGGGTCTTCATGAATACAATAATGAATAAGATAAGATAAGATAAGATAAGATAAGATAAGTTTTATTTATAGTCGTCATGCTAAAATAACAATACAACACAAGCCCTAGTGGGTTTTTGACCGACATACATGGGTGTAAATTAGACGGCCCTTAGCCTACTGTTGAACGGTACTATACTTCTGTCGATAAATGTTACATCTGGGTATATCTGTAGTTTTGATGTCAACTTGTTTTCTAAGGTGGGATTTATCAACAAGAATATAAAATATGGGCGAAGTAATCTATCAAATACCGTCATCATTGTGACCGACATGACATTAAGAGGTTTCAAATACAGACAAAAACAACCGCATGGCTTCTATCAGGTATATAGATGATATGTTCTTTCTTGATTCACTACCTTTCAATTCTAGTTATTGTCATTCGGTGTTTTTATTATGCATGCTTTGAATCTGGTCTATATGTATTTTCTATCTTTCAACAGCAGCAAACATAATTCTAAATAAAATATAAAAATGGAAAATAAAGATCGTGTCAAAGAATGTTATCTTTAATTCTAACATGACGTCCTTCTTTTGCTTTGTAAACAAACGAGCGATTTATGGATTGGGTATAATCTCATTAGCACATGTGCCGGTTCATGTGACTGACTTTCCTGTAGTAAATGTACATGTTGATGAATTATCTTCCAATCAAAGTATACTACCGTATTTGTACTCAAAGACATATCAGAATCGAAGTAATTCATGGAAGCCAGAATGTGTTTTGAGTTTTATCAGTGGGAGGATATTAGTATTTTATCCCGAGCCAGAGGCGAGGGATCAAATTTACTAATATCCGCCATCCCATGTTAAAACTTAAAACACATTCTGGCTTCCATAATTTATTTCTTAAATAAAATATAGCAATGAAAAACAAAGATCGTGTCAGAAAATGTTATCTTTAAATAAAATATAACACTGAAAAATAAAATCATATCAGAAAATGCTATCTTTAAATAAAATATAACGATGAAAAATAAAAACATGTCAGAAAATGCTATCTTTAAATAAAATATAAGAAAAATAAAAAATCATGACAGAAAAATAATTTTTAAATAAAATATAACAATGAAAAATAAAACTCATGACAGAAAAATTTTCTTTAAATAAAATATAACAATGAAAAATAAAAATCATGTCAGAAAAATATTTCAAAATAAAATATAGCAATGAAAAATAAGAATTGTTTCAGAAAATATAGTTTTAAAATAAAATATAACAATGAAATATAAGGATCGTGTCAGAAAATGTTATCATATTTAAGCCGTCATGAAAATAGACGGTTAAAACACATTACCTTTTTTCAATTATTAATGTTCAATTTAAAGTGAACATGTGACGCAAGCTCAGCAGATGTTAAGTGTAATTTGTAAAATCGTCACAGATAGTTTACCGTCGATGCCCAGTATACCAAGCGTAACTTGTAACAAGTCAAAATAATTACAAAACCAAACCGTCTTACTGGGAGTAAAGAAGTTACTTTCTCTTTTTATTCTTTTACGTCGTCTCTGGTTCTTAATTGACCATTAACAATTATATTGAGCGTCATTGCTCTCTCACTATAGTAATTAAGAGACGTAATTAGGGAAGCTTTATGTGTTTATCAGTATAAAAAGAACAACAGGAAACAGACAACGTGATATAATCATCAACACATACAATACACTCGTACAAAATCAGGATAAATTAGATAAACTTATTTTCGTATGTTTTTAAATGATATACACTGTATTATAACAGGTAAACATCTGTCCTAGTTCTGTTCTTTCACATATATTTGCATGCGCATCCAAAAAGTGGCAGAATAATCAACGAATTGATGGTGGCCGCATTCTGGTAGAAGTAGAAGCATATAATTAAAAGACGTCTGTGTGCATCTTTAATTACAAAACAAATGGGTCTAAGTTATTAATATGACGTACATAATATTGCGGTAAGAGCTAGCGAGTTTGAATAGCCGTTGAACGTTATTTGTCAAACCTGTTATGATCTGAACATATTTTGTCGTTTTAAGAGGTAAAAGCGATTTCATTTTTCATACAACAAATACATTGTTTTCACATTATTTACAACATTTTGACGTTAGTCTTTCACTATGTTTCCTTAAGACACGTTTATCTCTATAGAACTACTATATTATAAATATGACACATCTCTGTTCGAGGGGTTAACTCTCTGTGGATATTAAGGTAACGGGTCCATATGTATTAGTTTACAACAAAAACTTCAGCTCATTGCATGTTTAATGGTTGCAGCAGGTTGTGACCACCTGAGTTAATCTCCGGGTTTTAGATGGGGTTCACATGTTAATGGTTGCAGCAGGTTGTGACCACCTGAGTTAATCTCCGGGTAGGGTTCACGTTACTCATCTGTTAAGTTTTCTGCTTTGTCTTCGTTCTCTGTCTTGTTCCGAATGTTGTCTGTGTCTCTGGATTGTCCATGCTTTATTGTCCTACTACTTTAACGTTTCTTTATAAGGTCTAAACATATATATCAAGACTATATGAGTTTTATGATTGTTGAATTTAAAGCAGTTAACACTTAACTCTTATAAAATATTAGGGTCACTATATTACTATTGTTTCACCTTTAGAAAACTTGTCTTTTAATTTCTATTTTAAATTTCCACCAGAGGTCATAAAGAGTTCAGTAGTTTAGAAAGTTTTCCCTGTTTCATCAATGTTGTTATCATTTATCATACGATATATTGCCTTTACTTGTATGCTGTAAAGTATCAGAGACCACAGTTTCCTTTGTCAAGATCAAAAGTGGCTGTCCTTTCATTTGGAAACGTGTTGGCAACAATTATCTCCCCTTGTCAAAATATAATCAATTTTACTATCGGGTATTAATATAATTACACAATTGGAGATTGTGTCGGTGTAATACTGGACTTTTTAAAAGTGCATATAGCCTTCATCAAAATTAAATTCAATGATGATTTAAAACATATTTTTGAAATATTTTGAACTCTGTTTACAAAAATATGTATTTTTTGACGTTACGGTTGCATTCAATTGCTGCTGCCAAAATTGTTTTGTCGACACATATTTACCCAGTAAATGGTATGCCGTTATAATGGGTTATGGCTGGAATTGCAATCAACGTTCTTGCATAAAATGTAAATATACACTATGATATATTCACATGTCAAATTGATGACCTACAATAATTTTGGCAGCTTATAATCAGATCACACACCCCAAACCATGCTACACTTCATTTTAATGTATTTTGTGCAATTGGTTTCTAAAGAAGTAACATTATGATTATAATCACAAAGAAGCAGCCATTGTATGTCCTGTATGTAAACAATTAAATGCAACAACGATTTTAGCCTAGGTCAACAACAGATCAACAATTGAATAATAATTTTCTGTCAGCAAAACATATCAAATCTCATTGAACTGGAACATGCATGATCTTTTTCAACTCACAAAAGAGGAAGTTATGAGTACAGAACTCTGAGCATTGTCTCGTGCTGATATATTTGTTTACATACGACTGCAAAAATCATTGCTCTGCTTCTTATAAAGGATTTTGCGTCTTTGTTTACTCTAAATTAACTTTAAAATGATGATTTACATCGATTAAATGTTTGCTTTTAACCTTAGCTTAGCGCAAGATCAATGTGGGTTCATCCCAGCTGTTTAGTGTGGACCGCTTCATCCCAGCTGTTTAGTGTGGACAGCTTTATCCCAGCTGTTTAGTGTGGACATCTTTATCCCAGCTGTTTAGTGTTTA
>MJUT01023812.1:7003-17643 GCA_002080005.1 Gigantidas platifrons
TCCTGTATTTGTCGTAATTTGGAAAGCAGCCTTTACTAGTTTCGTCAAGACGGAATGGTGATCTCCCGTAATTTATGCAGCGCTGACCAAATGAAGTGAATTTTAGTTAGAGGCATACTGGTAATGAATATTGTAAATAGTTCATAATTTGCAGCTGCCAGAATTTATAGTTAACTCGACAGACGATGATGTCAAAACAAGTGTGTTGAGCTCAGACTATTTATAATAAAGTGATTAATTGTAACTTTATAATAATATTGAAATAGTTTATTAATTTGAAGACAATTTAATTATTTATTTCAGTTTACTTTCATGTTTAGTGTGTTGAATATTTTGACTTGATTTTTTTAAGGTTTTGGTATGATGTTTCATCTTTAGTACATGTATTCTTCAGCTGTTTACTTTTGCGGCCTGAATAACTAACTCTGCACTGAACACGAATGTATTTCTTATTCTGTTGACGGTGAGTTGACATTATTATCATCTTCATTTACATTAATTGTCTTGTGAATCATTTGTCTTTGTTGTTTACTTGTTGTCTTGTCGTTTATTATTTGTACTAAAATATTTTACTTTGAGTGTGTTCCGTGATAAACCGCTGGGTAATCTGACCCACAAAAATGTCAAAGGTGACGAGGCAGGTACGAACGATTCAGAGGCTGATATGACAAAAATGATTTAAATTTTGTCTTAGCAGGGTAAATATAAAATACTCACTCGTGAAGCATATGAGTTGTCTCATAGTAAACCCCCAGTTAAGAAGGAGGATTATATTTTTAATCAGTTTCCTACTGGTATAACACTGCCACACCAAGAGAGGTTTGTGAGAAACTTCAACCTATACCTCCGCCTCCTACTCCCTTTAGAAAGTATTTCCACGATTATTCAGGCATAAATGACGATAAGCCTAAAATTAGTTTTAATTTAGGTAGTAAAACCCTTTACATGGCTGATAATACTCCCCCTTATTAGAGACCACGTTTACAGAATTTCTCAGGTGAAGCTAAGAGTGAAACATCGTTTGATGTCTGGAAATTCAAAGCTAAGTGTTTACTTAGAGAACATCTGTTACCGGCATTGATTATCGTACAGTGTATGAGAATTTCCTTAAAAGGTCAAGCACGTAACACTTTGCTTATACTACCTAAATCTGCACGCCCATTCATATTTTTGATAGATTAGAAGGCATATAAGGTAATGTATATTCTAACGATACACTTTTGCTGAGTTTCAACGCTGAGAAATAGATGAATGGCCAGTTCGTCGCCGATTACGGCATGAAATTAGAGTCTATAGTGCAGAAAGATTATGCGACAGGTATTTTAAACCCAGAAGTGAGGAATGATATGCCTAGAGCCAAGTTTTGGTCTGGTTTAAAGGATCAAGAATTGAAGAGTGCTAATAGGTATACATATGATATCATTATTAATGTTGAACTTGAGCTTGATATTGCTGGTGCTTCAAAACCTGAAAGCACAGCAACACATCAACCAGTTTCCGCAGTTTCAGATATGAGTGAACTTTTAACTTCTGCATAAATGACTTTGATAATTATGAAGCTGAGTTAAAGAAAGTTAAAGAAAGTAAGCATTCTGATGATCAAAGTAAACACCAAAGCTCAGGTAACTATGGGAATTATAATAGAGGTTTATTTTGAGGTCGATTTAATATATATCAAGGACGAGAAGGAAGATGAAGATCTAGATACAAAGGATTTGGTAGAGGTCAAGTGAGTAGTTCAATTAATACAGATCCGAATCGGGATTTAAACCGGGAGTAGTCTCTGTTGCAGGGTAGACTGGAGACTCATTTGATGGTAGCCCTACAATTAGTACCGCTATGTCTAAAAGGAAACATTTGTTAGAAAGGATGGTAGGTATGGAGAATCAGTCAATTGTCCATGTTAATTCCTTGAAGTGTTATGCTCTAGCGAATTTTTTGCTTCCTCTCCCGACCAGTGGTTGATTTGACCTAATATTGCGTTTCCTACGATTGTTCTGTTAGATTTTGAAACTGTTCCGACAGTGTGACATCTCTTGTTTTTCGGTTAGATTTTGGAACTGTTCCGACAGTGTGATATCTCTTGTTTGTCTGTTAGATTTTGGAACTGTTCCGACAGTGTGGTATCTCCTGTCTGTCTGTTAGTTTTGGAACTGTTCCGACAGTGTGGTATCTCTTGTCTGTCTGTTAGATTTTAAAACTGTTTCGAGAGTGTGGTATCTCTTGTCTGTCTGTTAGATTTTAAAACTGTTTCGACGGTGTGGTATCTCTTGTCTGTCTGTTAGATTTTAGAACTGTTCCAATAGTATGGTATATCTTGTTTTTTTGTTAGATTTTGGAACTGTTCCGACAGTGTGATATCTTTTGTTTTTCGGTTAGATTGTGGAATTGTTCCGACAGTGTGGTATCTCTTGTTGTTCTGCTAGATTTTGAAACTGTTCTGACAGTGTGATATCTCCTGTTTTTCGGTTAGATTTTGGAACTGATCCGACAGTGTGGTGTCTCTTGTTTTTCTGTTAGATTGTGGCACTAGTCCGACAGTGTGGTATCCCTTGTTCTTCTGTTAGATTTTGGAACTCTTCCGACAGTGTTATATCTTTTGATTTTCGGTTAGATTTTGGAACTTTTCCGACAGTGTGATATCTCTTGCTGTTCTGTTAGATTTTAGAACTGTTCCGACATTGTGGTATCTCTTGTTTTTCGGTTAGATTTTGAAACTGTTCCGACAGTGTGGTATCTCTTGTTCTGTTAGCTTTTATAACTGTTCCGACAGTGTGGTATATCTTGTTTTTCTGTTAGATTTTGGAACTCTTCCGACAGTGTGCTATCTCTTGTTTTTTGGTTAGATTTTGGAACTGTTCCGACAGTATGGTATCTCTTGTTTTTCTGTTAGATTTTGGAACTAGTCCGACAGTGCGATATCTCTTGTTCTTCTGTTAGATTTTAGAAGTGTTCCGACAGTGTGGTATCTCTTGTTGTTGGTTAGATTTTAAAACTGTTCCGACAGTGTGGTAATCACTTGTTCTATTAGATTTTAGAACTGTTCCGACAGTGTGGTATATCTTGTTTTTATGTTAAATTTTGTAACTGTTCCGAGAGTGTGGTATCTCTTGATTTTCTGTTAGATTTTGGAACTCTTCCGACAGTGTGATATCACTTGTTTTTCAGTTAGAATTTAGAAATGTCCCGACAGTGTGGTATCTCTTGTTGTTCTGTTAGATTTTGGGACTACTCCGACAGTGTGATATATCTTGTTTTTCTGTTAGATTTTGGAACTGTTCCGACAGTCTGGTATCTCTTGTCTTTCTGTTATATTTGGGAACTGTTCCGACAGTGTGGTATATCTTGTCTTTCTGTTAGATTTTAGAGCTGTTCCGATATTGTGGTATCTCTTTTTTCAGTTTATTACTTGTAATATCCATCTTTATACATTTTCATAAAATGTAAGCGTAGAGCATTTGTGTTGCATAAATTGTCATATAAAACGTTTGATAACAAATTCACCTGTGCATAAGTCGCTATCCATGGTTACAAATTATAATTCCAGTAAAAATGTTAAATATAATTGACATCAAAAGGTTTCATGGCAAGGGTCCTACAGACACTTTGAGGATACGTGACCCTTGCCTCGGGAAGTTAAATGAATGATTAGTGTCTAATCTTTCCTCTTAAAGAACATCGTCTCATCTGAATTTGTTTCCTTCTTACCTACTTATATCATTAGTCACTGTATACGATCTTGTACTTGAAATAGAGAAGACTTTTGCATTTTTTTTTCTAGAAATTATATTAAACACAAGTTGTAGTTAGTGCTATTTATTTGTGGGAAATTTAGAAATATTGACAGCAAACAGGTAAGATATAGAAAAAGTAACTAAAATATTACATCACTGCTTCACAAATATAAATATGTATATGCTAAATATGGTATATTCTGGTAGAATTGGAATATTATACTTAATTTGGCTTACTCGGAAATAACCCTTTCATTGTTTTATACATAGTATGAATATTCTTATATTTTGGTTTACATCAAAATTCAAAACTAACGTAGGACCCCTTGATTAAAAGAAGAAAAAAAAATAAGAAAGAAAAAAGATACCAAAGGATGAAAAAATGAAATATAGATAAATATGGTAAAGCTCATGTTATGTACTGGGGGAATCAACATAACAGTAATGGATAGTCAATGATTACTATTGGTTTTTTTCAGTCATATGGTATGTTCATAATTCCTACTTATATTGCTTCAAGTTTTCGTTTTCTTGTAAGTTCATGCTGCCATATTACATGTTAATTGTGTGAATTANTTTGTTTTTTAAATAAACATATTTTATTGCTCTAATATAAGCAATGGGATTGGGCGCAAGTTATAAAAACATTATAAACATCCTCTCCCTACAATTTACAAGATAGCATACTACATGGCAAAACTCAATAAAAATAAATATTAGAACAATTTATAAGTGAAATTAACCTTTTACAATAAAGACCAAATAAATTTTACAAAGAAGAGGGGGGACAAAGAACTAGTGAAACCTATGACTATTACGTATGAACGTTTGAGCTGTTATAAAAATATCAACATTATGTGATTCAGTTAAGTTTTCATTTCCATATAAAATTATATCTATATCTATACCTCCGTAAATTTAACAATAGAGTATTTCGATGTGTTCATTAATTGGACTTTAAGAAAACAGTGAAACACATTTTCGCACTCAAAACCACATGCACAACCAGCATTGTCCTTTAAATTAAATCTGAATAAACGTAGTTAAGAATACTATAATTATAACGTAATTTAGTGTGAATAATGTTCCATTTTCGCACACCGGTAGAATACCAAACTGGAATTAAGGATTTGTATACTAGTTGCCTTTCAAAGCTAGTATAAATGGGGGCATTTCTATTCTCTAAAGCTAAGGTGTTCCAGGCACGAAGTGTAGATGGGAAGAAATTAGAATTTAGACTTAAACTATGGCTAGGAATGGTAATACTGTGTGATATTAGTAAGAAGAGTATTATGTCAGGTACGATTTCTACATAAAAAAAAACTATTATCATTTTGTTATTTTTATTCGTGCTGTGGGTAAGGGTTAGTGTTATGGTGTTTAACGCCACTTTCCACAATATTTCAGGTTTATGATGACGGTCATTTTTATTGGTGGAGGAAACGGGATTACCCGGAGAAAACCACTGACTTGACGCAAGTCACTGATAAACTTTATCACATAATTATTCGTGTCGTGTTATTTTGTAAACATAAAAACGTAGATATCTAATATAGAACACAAATCTCGTTTCTGTATCAACCATGTACGTGTACGCTCAAGCTCAAAATATTGCAAAGTAAAAATAACTTAAAAGGTTTTGGGAGCAAGGAAACCAAAGGGTCTAAACAGCGTAGTCTAATTCGGCTATTGTTATCTATTCCTGAAGGAGGAGAACTTTAGGTTTAGTAATGATTACATTATGGAGGAACTGAACATTTCAATAATAAATTATATCTAATAGACCCTTTTATGTCAGTGGTGAAGCACTGACTACTGGTCGGATGATATCCTTGGGTAGTAACAGTCCATCAGCAGAGATATCGACCCAGTGGTAGTACAAAAAAACCGTAAGCATCCAATATAATACACATTCATAAGGTACACTCATAGTCAAGATGTTTGAAAGATAAATAATTTAAAAATCTTTGGGAGAAAACAGGGGCTCGTGGCACCGAATTGTTACCCCCTTTTTAACTTTCTGCTTACATATTTATGTTCAATACAGTTACTTTATTATTTCATCTCTTTTCCCTTTATTTAACTTGTTCGTGTCCATAACCATATTCATGCAATCTCATGTTAACAGCTACTTACATGTGTCGACCCTTTATACGCTTATTTTCCACAAGGCAAAACAGTTCGGAAGTTTAAAGATCGTATAACTGCTCACTTCGGGTATGATTAATGTACATTGCTTTCAATATTTCATTCAAACTAGGGCATGTATCAATTTCTAAAAGACGTATTTAGATTTATATATGTAATGTCGTAAGTCATATTTCATTGTTTAATTTTAATGTTAATTACACGCCACGATACAGCTGAGATATAATCAATAGTATATCTTTATTTCTCATAGCAATGTTACATGGTAAAGAGATCAGTATCAAAAATACAAACATATTTACATCAGTTTCCGAAAGGAGGTAAACAAATCAATAGCAACACAATAGCTACCGAAGGACATACTTTACTCTTAGCTATTCTAATGAATTTACATAATTCAACCACAGAATTTGAACACATCAAGGCACAATATTTTACAGTATTTGGACTACATCTGTATTTTTGGGGAATCAACCTGGCTCTGTCATGTATAAATTCAGTGCATTTGAACCAATAATGAAACTCGTCTCCCGACTCCATACCCTGACACAAAATACATACTCTATTCTCTCGATTTATGTTTTGCCGCCGACCGATTTCAATAGGAAGTATGTGCTTAGAGATACGAAAACGACAAAGTAAGAATAAGTCCTTATCCTTCAAAATTTCCAAATAATGTTCAAACGATATCCCCTTTTAGTATAATCTATAAGTCAAAGCCTTAGGTGAATTATCTGCAGATGTGCTCCAAGTCTGTTTAAATTGATCTATTAAATTCATCTTAACATCATTACCCAACCATTTTTCTTATATACAATTCTGGTATAGCCATATATATGATACACCACCCATATCCTGGATATTGTTTATCCATAATCCATCTCTTATAAAATTATTGTTATTTATAAAGTAATTTATAACATATGTGAGAAATGTTTCCCCATAATAATTTTACAGCAGAAATTTATCATTCTAACTTTAATATTAATTCTGATGGAATTTCTTCCTAGTTCACCGTAGACCATATAGTCGGGAGTTGAAGTTTTTAGATGCAGAAGTAGCTTCCATAATTTCAAATGTAGCCTTTCAATAATTTCGTTATTTCCAAATCCCCAAGTTTCACACCCATTAAGTATTATTGGCTTGACCATACTGTCAAATAGTTCTAATTGACATTGTATATATAAATTATGAAATATGCCCCTTTTTGGTAACTCATACATAGCTTTAGTTCCCCTGTTCACCAGTTCTTTTTTAGGATTACTAAATGACCCTGACCTGCTGATTTTTATCCCAAGATACAAAAAATCTTTTACAATCTCGAATTCCTTATCCTCATACTTAAAATGAATGTTTGTTGGCAATCTTCCCTTGGAAAAAATCATAATTTTTGTTTTGTTTATAGTTACTTTAAGTTTCCATTTGATGCAGTATTCCTGGAATAGATCCAACCTATTTTGTAAATTACTTGGAGATTTTGCCAAAAGAGCAGTATCATTTAATAGCATACATAAAATCACAAATAATTTAGCATAATAAACAAGATATTGTTCTAATTCATCAGATAAAGTTTTCAAACCAGTTGTATTATTATGTTCTAAAAATGTTTCCATATCATTTAAGCATAAAGAAAATAAGAAAGGATATAGGAAACTCCTTGTCTGACTCCGTTCCCACATGTAAAAATTCGGAAAATTCATTATCATACGTAATTCTAGATTTCGAATTGTGCATTTTACCATTAATATGATTCATGATTAATTTATACCTTAAACCCTCTCTCCAAACAGTATCGAAAGCTTTTTTCAAAATCTATGAATACACAGAACATTTTTTTTTCTTTTTCAAGGTTAAAAGTTCAAATAATGAGTACAAAGAAAATATATCATCATTGGTTGAATACCCATGTCTAAGACCTACTTGGCTTTTGTTGATCAACAAAAATTCGTCTCAGTAAACATTCAATCTTTTATTAAGCATAGTGGTAAACAGTTTCCCTAGCCAGCCCAAAATCGAAATTGGTCTATAATTTTTAGGATCATCAGATTTCCCCTTGATTTTGAATATGGGGATACTATTTCCTGATTGCCATGTACCCGGTACTTTACTTGAATCGAATATAAAATAAAACAATTTAGCATAGATTGGTATCAACAAATGTGCTGATGATTTTATGTGTTCATTTATTATATTATCACCGCCAATTGCCTTCTCGGGTTTTAAATCTTTGATATACTTTTATATCTCATCTGCGGTAATTTCTGCATTCATTTCAATATTTGGGGTATTTATTAAATGAAGTTCTATATCCAGGAGATCATGATCATTATCCATGTTATGAGGAGGTTCATCTAATTTTTTTGAAAAAGTCAAAAAGTGAGCTAATAGAAATATTTTGCTGCTTCTTATGACAACCTGAATTAAATATTTTCCAATATTCTTTACTATTGTTCTACCTTAATTCCTTCATCTTTTGTCTCATTTCTTTCCTATGATGAACGATACTTATTTCCAGCAGCTTTTTATACTTTTTTCTGCCTTCTTCATTTCTAATTTTGAAGATTCTGTTTTATTTCTCTTAGGTTTACTCTTTTTATAATTATTTTCTATAATTTTGTCTAGCATATTTACACTCTAATCCGGACCATGGCTTTTTAGATACACTTTCTTTACTCTTTTACTCTGTTATGTTTCTCGATCCCTTCATTCCAAAAGTTGTCATAGCTGAAGTTGTAAAAGGTTTACTGAGCTTTTCAACACAATTATCAAGTTCGGCTTGTGAACAATTTTCCGGACTGAGACTATTCACAGAATTATCTAAGTCATTCATAAGCTCTAAGTCTAGATTTTCAAAAAAAAGGACATTTTCAGACTTTTCCCACCTGCGTGGTTTTTTTTATATACGTTATCGTCACCTATAATGTTTGGTGATTACCTCATACATGAATATTGTTTAACATTATCTATAACAATTTATATTGGGCAATGGACATCTGAAAGAAGTTTACTAAATTCTAACACTTGTAAATTAGTAATATGCTTTAAGTACTGTGGAGATGTAATGGTATAGTCTACAACACTAACATTTTTACATGTAAATTTACCAATATCTTTGTCCTCACATATTCTACCAATTAAAATGAACACATCATTATATTTACAAACATCTAACAATTTTCTAGCATACTGGTTTATAACCTTATCTTCATTAGCCCGTCTTAGGGGAATACCTAATTCTTTCAACATATATACATTACTTGTATCCATAAATAAATGTTCAACATTCTCATCGTTACCTGATTCTCTTTCAAAATCAATAAAATCGGGTTCTTTTGAAGTCCTGCTATTAAAATCACCATGTAGACAAAAATATTTATAATTGTTTTGAAACTCATTTTCAATTTCACTTAAAACATCAATCGACGCATATTTAGAATTTTCTGGTGGGATATTTATAATATCACAATCATCAGCTTTGGCTTCAACTAAATATAGAATATCAAAGTCATTTATCATTTCAATAAATTCTGGGTAGTTAAGTTTTGTTTTATTTCTACAACAATTGAGCGTATGTAGTCTAACATTATCTACATTATGTTTGCAAGCATTTAAACATAAATAACAAGTTTTCAAACAACTATCAATTGTACAAATACATTTACTGTTATTTAAATCATTCGCCCGTGGTGAAATTAGTTCATCAGAGGAGATAGTTAACACATTATTATCATCGCTACTTGTCCTTAGGTTTTCCTAATAATAGCTATCTGGGGTAGAGCTGACCCGTGGACGTTTCCTGGTTTGTCGATGCGAAGGGGATTCTGAGGAGTGTACGGCTGGTCTTCCATTGCAACTTCCATTACATTTGTGTCCTCCATCACTTCGCTTTTTGGAGTATACAGATTAATGTCTATATAAAGTGTGTCACGCACCATCCCTGTAAAGTGGCCATTACCTCGGGCTTTTTTCATCACTGAATGTAGTTGTTTCCGCTTGTTCTCAACTTCTAGCGGGAACTGTTGGTTAATTCCAAGCGGTTTCCCCTTCAGTTTTTACGCATTTTCTAGGACATATGACAAATCCCTGTGATAGATAAAGCGAGCGACAATCAGTCTGTAGATCGGATAACCTTTTTTCCGCATGTTTTTATTCACCGGTTTTCTCGGACCAAATCGGTGAACGTTACCGAATCTATCCAATGTTCGATTCCGAGTACTTGTCCTAAGAAACCACGTAGCTTTTCTTCTGTATTCTCATACGGTGTTTCCTTCAAACCAGTAAATACCAGATTGCATTTTATCGATCTACACTTTAGGTTCAATAATGATTCCTTCATTTCCTCTCTCTCGTTCTTACGCATTCTAATAGCAGTTTTCATCTCTGACAACTTTGCTTTAACGGCAATATTTTCTCTTTTCACCTTCATTATTTCGGTTTTGTTCTCCTTGTATGCTTCTTTTGTTTCGTCTAATAAGTTACTGATTCCTTGAGTATTACTTCATTTTCTGTTGGGACCAGGGTGACCCAATGAGTTAGGTTGGAATTGAGTTTGATTACCTAACAACTCATACAATCATATCACCAATACGGCGTGAGTTCTCTCCCGGCTTTGTAAATTACAAAAAAGGGTACACTGGACTCGCAGTCCCATGTGATTAAGTTTACCATTTGCTTGCTCATGGTCGGTGGTTCCCGACGGGTACTCAGGCTTCTTCAACCACTAAAACTCATTGTTGGATTACCTAACAACTCATACAA